>BRZM01000465.1:16629-31378 GCA_033238685.1 Lates japonicus | reverse complement strand
TAGTATAGGCTGTTGCTGTGGCGACAGCAGCTGCTGTGACGTCACGACAGGAAGTTTACTCCAGAGACTTTTAACGTCCGGGTCAAGGCAGGAAGAGGATTCTAAAGATGGAGGTTACCTGAGGGAAGGTCAGAGGTCAGGGGTCAGGGCTGCTGCTTCATCATGTGATCACACTTCCTGAGGGTCTGCAGACCCACCTGGGTTCACCCTGGACCTGAACCCTGACCTGACCTCTGGGCTCGTCAGGGCCTTTTGACTCTGAGCTGATGTGTTGTTCAAACCATGGTCGGTGGCCCTGGGATGGGTCGTCGGTGCAGTTTACCTGAAGACTTGAATCGAGAGACAGAACGAACCAATCCTGAGCTCCGCCTCCCTTAGTTACTGTTGCTATGTTGGATCACCTGGTCAGTAAACACAACATCGGTACAGTCCACAGTCCACCTGTCGCTCAGGTGTGGGTGTTGGGACAGACCAGGAAGTGCTTGTTGCCCTGCCTCGCTGTGATTGGTTGATTGGGGGAGGAGGCGGGGCTTAGGATTGATCAGTGATGATGTCGTGTTAAAGAACCAGCTGCTGCTTTATACCTGAAACACCTGCTTTAATAACATGTAGCTCAGACTAACAGGTGACCCCCCCCCACCTGACTGATCCTCACACACCTGAAGACCAGGACCCAGAGCCCTGAACTGGACGTGGACTCAGCAGGAAAAACTAAAACCAGCAGACTTCACCTGAGTGGCCCTAACGCTGCCTTCACTGCAGCTGGGAACTGAGACGTTTCTGTCAGAGTTCAGACCTGAGGTTCTGCTCCTGACTTGTTTCATCCTTCTTGATTCTGACCAACTGTACCTGAACTCACCAGCACTGCTTGCTCACCTATGGTTACCTGGGACTGGAGGGCAGGCAGAAACTCAGGACTGAACTTTAAGCGTTTAAAAGAGAGGCGAGAGATTAAACCCAAGATTTAAAAAGAGAATAAAAAGCGTCTCAGATTCAGTTCTCTAATCAGCTGATTTAATGGATCAATACTGAGACTGATACTGATCAATGATGAGACGATTCTTTATTTTTAACTTTTAATATCTTCAGATCTGAAACGTCCCACGTGCCCAGCTGACCCTGAACGCCTCACAGGACAGATTTATAATGAACGTGTGATTTAAAATATTAAAAAAAACACTCAAAACTAAACATGTTTTTATCTGTTTCTACTTTATTTCGCGTGTTTATTTAAAGCTTTTAAACTACGGGCTCAGAGCTGACAAATGTACCTGAATAGTTGTGACATTGACGTTGGACAGGTCACATTGGATTGGAGCGTGCTGACGTGTTGTGGTAAGCGTATTCCATCACTTCGATTTACGGTGTTTGGTGATCATCGTTTCCTGCCTACCTGTCAGACTAGATACTTTCTTTTTTTTACGACGCCATCTCTGACTCTATCACCAATTTTAATCTGCACATTCACAGTAACAGTAGAATAAATCACCCTCAACTCTCCCACTTTATGCTTTCTTTATGATTCTATCTTCTGCTGCTACTGGTTAGCTGAACTCTCAGCCACTGGCCTCCTAGATTTCTCCCTTCCTCCTGCCTTCTCTCTTGCTCTGCGTGTCGGATGTTCAGTTACTCCTCTGCCTAGTTTAATGATAGTGTTATGTGTAATAAATGGTCTGTTTTCTGTACTCGTGAGGGCTTGGTGGTCCAGTCCGGCTCCGCACATGGGATCTAATTCAGCTGTCTAAACGGCCCCTATGGCCAGTTGCGGAGCAGCATAGCTCCTGTTAGCATTCCCCGGCAGTTCGAGCGGCGAGCAGGCTGCAGCTGGGTGACTGTTCGTAAGGACAGGCAGAGTCGTAAGCAGCAGCCCACTGCGGCCACCACCCAGTTCACGTTTCAAGCAGATACTCCCGGCAGCGACACACCCGCTGAGGAGCCGACTCTGGTGATGGCGACTCCATTTTTGTTGAGCATGACTCCAGCGACCATAGTTAAATCTTATTCCGGGGCCAGAGCGGGCGACTGAATCTTATTTAAAGCTGCTGACTGGGATAGTATAGATATAAAACTGTTATTCACGTCTGGCGCTAATGACACCTGACTACACCAGTCGGGTCACAAAAGTTAATATTGATTCGGTGTGTACATTTGCAAAGACCACATCCGGACACGTAGTTTCTCTGGTCCCCTGCCCAATCAGTGATGACATGTATGGCCGCATGTCTTCACTCAACTTCGCCTGGCTGTCGAGGTGGTGTCCAGAAAACGATGTGGGCTTTGTGGATCATTGGAAAGAGTTTCTGGAGACCTGGTCTGGTTAGGAGAGGCGGCATTCATCCACTTTGATGGGCGTCTCTCATGTCTAGAAATCTGACAGAGTTTATTAGAGCCAAAGCCCTGACAATCCAGAGTTCAGGCCAGGAGACAGAGCTGCAGTCTTACACTTCTCTGTGCCTCCTTTAGAGCAGTCACCCCATTACCCCCATAGGACTGTGTCTGCCCCCATTACCCCAGGACTGTGTCTGCCCCCCGACCATTTAAATTAACTAAACCAAAGGTCAACAAAGAGGTTCGTCACAATAATCTAATAAAATCAACACATCCCTCAGATATTCCAGCAAAATAAAATAATTAAATGGATTTACTCAATATCAGATCTCTCTCGTAGAAACTGTACTAGTCAGTTTGATATCAGATCACCATCTTGATCTATTCTGTCTGACTGAAACCTGGCTGTGTCAGGATGAGTATATTAGCCTGAATGAATCAACCCCCAGTCCTTAATACTCCACGTTCGGGACACGTCGTGGAAGTGGAGTCACAGCCATTTCAACTCACTTTACTAATTAACCTAAACTTAAACTCAATTTATAATTCATTTGAAGCCTTGTTCTTAGTGTCACCCAAAGTGGAAACGCTTCAGCTATTCTATTTGTGTAGCCATCCTCCTGGTCCATACTCTGATTTCTTATCTAGTTTTCAGAGTTCTATCGGGTTTGGTGCCACGATCAGATAAAGTTATTGTAGGCGACTTCAATGTTCATGTTGATGTCAACAATGACAATATAGCTCTGCTTTTCCTCATTACTGAATATTGAAAATTTCTCTCAGTGTAAAGCAGCCCTCACTGTGCCTCTCCATCTTGTTTTATCTTATAGTATTGATATTGGTGTATAGTCTTCCCACAGAATCCCCGTTCTATCAGACCACTTCTTAATCTTTCGACTTCATATTGCTGGATTGTATATTATCAGCAAAACATCCTGACTAAAATATTTCAGAAAATACAGTAGTTAAATTCAAAATGATTCTAGCTAACTTAGGTCCAGTGTCTCATGCCAGGCTGGCAGAGCTACTCCCTCCCAGCTTGATCATCATGGGTGATGTTGCGGACTCATTCTAGTAGAACTCTGAGCTCCATAACCCCTAAAGTAGAAACAATAAGAAGAGGAAGCCAAACTCCATGGTTCAACTCCCAAACCCGTTCACTGAAACCGACAGCACGTAGGCAGAAAGTGTGGCGTTCCACAAACTGGAAGAATCCCTTAGCCTGGCAGGATAGTGTCAAAGGATATAAAAAGTCCTCTGTAATGCAAGAGGCGCCTATTACTCATCATTAATAGAAATGTGAAACGCCCCAGGTTTCTTTTCAGCACTGTAACCAGGCTGACAGAGAGTCACCTCTATGAAATCCATCCCTATAGCCCTCAGCAGCAATGATTTTGAACTTTTCAAATGATAAAGAATTTCTAATATTGAGACAAAATTAATCATCCTGCCTTCAACCAGCACTGATTTGTGTCAAACACAGGATCCATAGACTCAACTGCAAAAACCTATGCTCCTTTTCCATCGTGACCTAGTAGCTCACATTAATTATCTAATAAACCTTCAACCTGTCTCTGGGCCCGTCCCAACTAGGCTGTGAGAGCTCTGCCCTTAACTTGCAGTCCTGTATTAGATATGTAAATCTGTCACTTGACCCAACAGGTTATATGCGCGGTGGTATAAACAATAATCAAACTCTTACAAAAAGCCCTCTAAGGTCAGATGTAACAACCAATTACAGACCATCTAACGCCACCTTTATTTTAAGATCCTGGAAAGCAGTTGCAAACAGTTGTTGCGACTTTCACACAAGTTTATTGAGGATTTTCAGTCAGGATTTGGGTTGTATCTCAGCACAGAGACAGCACTTGTAAAAGTTACGAGCGACCTCCTGATCGCATCAGACAGCGGACTTGTTTCTGTACTTGTCTTGTTGAATCTCAGTGCTGCTTTTGATACGATTGACCATCACATCCTTTACAGAGACTACAGACTTTATTGGTATTAAGACTGCACTAAACTGGTTTGATCCCTATATCTGATAGGCTTCCAGTTTGTACATATTAACAACTTCTCCTCCCATGTACACAAAGTTAGACATGGAGAGTTCCACAAGGAGTCAGTGCTTGACCAATCCTCTTCACTTTGTATATGCTTCCTTGAGCAATATTATCAGGAAGCCTCCATAAATGTCCATTTATTATGCAGATGATACAGCTTTATCTGTCAATGAAGCATAATGAAACCAATCATCTAATGAAGCTCCAGGGCCTTAGGGACATTAAAACTTGGGATGACAACAACTTTTTATTACTGAACTCAGATAAAACTGAGTCATTATAATTGGTCCTGAACACATCAAGAAATAAAACTTTCTAATGATGTAGTTCCACTAGGCAGCATTGCCCTGGCTCCCAGCTCCACTGTAAAGAATCTGGGAGTCATCTTTGATCAGGATATGTCCTTTAACTCTTCTAGGACTGCCTTCTTTCACCTGTGTAATATCACCAAAATTAGACATTCTCTGTCTCAAAAAGATGCAGAAAAACTAGTTCATGCATTTGTTACTTCTAGGCTGGACTACTGTAATTCATTATTATCAGGCTGCCCCAACAAGTCTCTAAAGTCTCTGCAGCTGATCCAAAATGCTGCAGCACGATTACTGACAGGAACTAGGAAAAGAGACCATATCTCTCCTGTGTTAGCCTCTCTACATTGGCTCCCAGTCAAATCCAGAGTAGAATTCAAAATCCTCCTCCTCACTTACAAAGCCCTTAATGGTCAGGCTCCATCTTTTTTTAAATTATTATTTTTTGGCTTTTTCGCCTTTATTAGACAGGATAGTGGAGAGGAGACAGGAAACAGGGAGAGAGAATGGGGGAATGACACGCAGCAAAGATCCGGCCAGTCGATCCGGGGACCAGCTGCTCAGGGTGCTTAGGCCCATGTGGTACACGCCTCAACCATTCGGCTATGGGGGGTGCCCCCATCAGGCACCATCTTACCTTAAAGATCTCATAGTCCCCTACAATCCCACCAGGACTCTGCGCTCCCAGAATGCTGGTTTACTGATGGTTCCCAGAGTTTCTAAGAGTCGAATGGGAGGCAGAGCCTTCAGTTATCAGGCTCCTCTACTGTGGAACCTTCTCCCAGTTTCAGGAGGCAGAAACACCCTCTGTACCTTTAAGAGTCGACTTAAAACTTTCCTCTTTGATAAAGCTTATAGTTAGGGTTGGCTCAGGCTTGAACCATCCCTTAGTTATGCTGCTATAGGCCTAGACTGCTGGGAGATCTCCCATGATGCACTGAGCTCCTCTCTCTCCCTCTCTCTCTCTCTCTCTCTCTCTCTCTCTCTCCACAGTATGGATTCATATCCCATGTTACATGTTACTAACTCAATATCTTCCCTTTCCCGTAGTCGTGTGCTCTTCCATCTCTCTCTCCTCTTCTGTCTCTTTCTGCAGGTATTTCTGCCTCTGGAGCTGTAGAGTCTGATCTGTGATGACAAGTCTCCTGCTGCTCCTACAACTCCACTCAACACCTGCTG
Organism: Lates japonicus; assembly: GCA_033238685.1. Classification (NCBI taxonomy): domain Eukaryota; kingdom Metazoa; phylum Chordata; class Actinopteri; family Centropomidae; genus Lates; species Lates japonicus. The sequence goes on along the minus strand of BRZM01000465.1, from coordinate 25,503 downwards.
CTAGAATTACAAATTACTTATACTGCTATTAGTTGTATTGCTATGTTAGCAGTTAACATAGCAATACCCCCCTTAACCTAACCGGTCGAGGCAGATGGCCCCTCCCACCCTGAGTCTGGTTCTGCTCGAGGTTTCTGCCTCTTAAAAGGAAGTGTTTCCTCTCCACTGTCTCCTAGTGCTGCTCATGGTGGATTTGTTGGGTCTCTCTCTGTAAATACCTATTTTAAAGAGTATGGTCTAGACCTGCTCTATATGAAAAGTGCCTTGAGATGACTTTTGTTGTGATATGGCGCTATATAAATAAAATTGAACTGAATTGAATTGTTAGAAATAATAAATAAATGTAAAACTTTAACCTGCAGTTTTTTTCCTTTAAATCAGTTAAACTAAATGTCTTTTATTCTGACGTCGTTTTTGGTCCAAACATTAATATTTATTTATTTACTCATCATCAAACAGCTGCGACTTGATTAAAATCTTTGTGTTTTTTCTTTGATCAGATGTTGATTTTATTTTTTTTACATTAAAATTAACTAAACATTAAATTATTTTTCCTCTTTTATTTTCAGTTTAAACCAGAAATGTAAAGCTGGACATGATCATCGGGATGACTTCAGCAGTTTCCGGAAAGTATCGGAAGTGTTGTGAGCGTGCCTTCAAAATAAGAGTGTGTGGTAACTGTTTCAAGATTCAAGATTCAAGATTCAAGAAGCTTTATTTATCCCGAGGGAAATTGCTGTGCACCAGTTGCAATACAGAGGTGGAAAAGCAATACAGTGTGAAGAGAGAGTAGGAATAAACCTATCATAAAGTAAAATAAAGGCTAACATAAAATAAATAAACAAGTAACTAAATGCAACAAAATGCCACAAAGGTTGCAGTAACGTAGGTATATACAATATACAACAATACGAACTGTAAATTTAGTAGCATAGTTGAAATAAAATAAGTACAAGTGAAATAAGATAAGTACAAGAAGTAAAGTGATAAAGTGGCATTATGGCCTCAGGACACAGTGTCTCCACTGTCCCTCTCGCGACCAGAGGTAGATGAGTTAAACAGTCTGATGGCCACAGGAAGAAAGGACTTCCTCTGGCGTTCTGTGTTACACCAGGGGGGAATGAATCTGTTGCTGAAGGTGCTTCTGTTCGAGGTTATCACCTGGTGGAGAGGGTGAGCATTGTTGTCCAGGATACTACAGTTGCAGTTTACACAGTATCCTCCTCTCAGACACCACCAACAAAGAGTCCAGTTGGACCCCCAGGACGGAGCCAGCCTTCCTGATGATCCTGCTGATCTTGTTGGCGTCTGCTGCCCTCAGCCTGCTGCCCCAGCACACAACACCAAAGAAGATGGCACTGCTTTACCACGACTGGTAGAACATCCTCCATGCGATGTTACATAGATTTGAATGACCTCCTCGCGAAATAGAGTGGAAACTCTGGCCCTTCTTGTAAAGCAACCTCGGTGTTCTTGGCCCCGATCCAGTTTGTTGTCCAGGTGTACTCCAAGGTATTTGTAATCTAGACAATATCTACAGTCCCACACCATTGATGAAATGGGTGTAGGGGCAATTCCTCTACTTTGTCAGCTCCTTTGTCTTGGTGGTATTGAGGATGCAGATGGTTAGTTTCACACCCTCGGCAGAGAGGTCCTGCTATCCCTGTGCTCCTCCCTCATTTCCCCTCACTGATACAGCCAGCAATTGCAGGTCGTCCGCAAACTTCTGCAGGTGGCGAGATGAAGTGGAACCGAAGTCTGAGGTGTACAGGGTGAACAGAAAAGGGAAGAACAGTTTCCCTCACGAAGACTGGTGCTGCTGACGTGTCAGACACACGTCCTGCAGTCCTGACATTACTGTATGGTGAGCCATCAAATAGTCCCATGTCGAGGAAACCAGGGAGGTCACCTGCATACGCGTCAACACTCCCCTAGCAGTGGGCGGGATGGTGTTGAGCGCACTGGAAGTCAAAGAACATGATCCTCCACGGTGCTGCAGTCTGTCCAGGTGGGCGCCTGGTGGGCAGGAAGGTGATGTGCTCCTCCACTCCTAGTTTGGCTGGTAGGCAGGCTGAAGAGGTCAGTAGGCTGACCAGGGGCCGAAGTGACAGGACCAGCATGCCTCTTCAGGACTTCATCCGTTGGGACATCAGTGCCACCGATTCTGTATCGTTATGGAAGTGCTGGGCAGCGCCTTCTTCAGTACTGGAACCAGGCGAGGATGTCTTCCACAGCAGGGACCCTCTCCAGACTCAGGCTAAGGTTGAAGATGCTGCGTGCCCACTCAGCTGGGCTGCGCATGTTTGAGGAGCCTGGGCATTTTGGCTTACCATGGGGCCTGCTGCCTTGCCTGGGCAGTCTACTGTCGCCTGCCTCTGCATGGTCTGTACCGTGTGTGTTGATGGGGGTGAGAGGTGATAGTGGGGAGAGAGGGACAGGCAGGGCATAGTCTGGAGGAAACGGAGGAGGGAGGGGACAGCAGGGCTGGAGGTTTGGAGGCGGAGTGGTTGTGAAGGGCTGGGGTGATCCGGAACCCTCTCATCAAATCTATTGAAAACAGATTCAGCTAGTTGGCTCGTTCCAACCTTGTGTCTGGCTGCCAAATTGTTTGTAGTGATGCTCCTCATGCCATCCTACGTCCTGATTGTTCTGCTGGGTTTATACTCCAGCTTCCTCCTGTAGCTGTCTTTACCCTGTTGGATCCTCACTTTAAGCTCCCTCTGAACCCGCCTCGACCTTGATGTCTCTGGTAACCCACGGCTTGTTACTGATGAAACAGCGTACAGACACTGTAGGAACAACACTGTCCACACAGAAGTTGATGTGCCTGTTATGCAGTCCATTGAGATCATCAAGGTCCTCTCCATCTAAATCACAGTGTCCCGTCTTAATTTCAGAAGCAGCCCTGCAAAGCTTCATGGGTCCTGTGACCACCAGGACTGTGAGGCAGCTGGACTTTGGGGCTTATACAGAGGCTGCAGGTGGATGGGGTTGTGGTCTGATCTTCCGTGGAGGAAAGGCAGTGGGCTATGGCTTCTCATGGCATTGGCATACAACCGGTCCAGTGTTTCCCTGGTGGGACAGTCCAAAAACTGCTTGAAAGTGGGCAGTGTTGCAGCCAGAGTGGTGTGATTGAAGTCCCCAGATATCGCGATGAATGCGTCTGGGTGCCGTGTCTGGAGACTCGCGACGATGGTGTGGATGACGTCATTCGCGAGCGCCGCATTTGCCGACGGAGGAATTTTTTGTTTTGTTTTGTTTTACAAACTTTATTATCATATTAAAGACACTAACAAACAAACATGACATCATACAAACACACAGGGAGACACAAGGAGTACATAATGAATATCCCGACGGAGGAATGTAAACAGGATGATCACGTGTGAGAACTCTCGCGGCAGATAATATGGCCGGAGATTCACGGCAAGCAGTTCAATGTCCGGGCTGCACACACCCTCCTTCACAGTAACGTGACCAGGATGACACCTCTTGTTAATAAGAATAGCAAGTCCCCTTCAGAGAAACTTAGTTTAAAGAAACGACGTTTCCCGTTTAAAAATAAAATCACAGATTAAAAACAAACAGAAAACTTCAAATTAAATAAAAGAAACTCTTTGTTTATATTCATTGTTTGTTTTGCTCTGGCCGGATGTAAACACTTCAGTTTGAGGCTGTGCTCGTGCTCTTATTTTGAAGGGTTAAAGCGGAAGTGTTGTATCTTATTGTGGAGGTGTTGACGGCGGCGTGGCTTCCGGAGGAGACTGAGAGCATCAGGGACCTGCCACAGCTGGACCGACACATCTGGACCGGACCTGCGACCTGAGACCGGAGAGGGACAGGTGGACTCGGTCAGGTGGACTCGGACGGACCTGTCTCCCCCTCCTCCCTCCGTCTGTCTCTCCTTCAGGCCGGTGCGGGGTTCCGGGCCGTGCCGGTCTTGTGACTCCATCATGGGGGACGGCGCGGCGGAAGGGACCCGGGTCATCTACCACCTGGAGGACCAGGAGACCCCCTACCTGATCCGGATCAACGTGCCCGCGGAGCGCGTCACCCTCGCGGACTTCAAACTGGTCCTGAACAAACCCGGCGTCAAATTTTTCTTCAAATCCGTGGACGACGACTTCGGGTGAGTCACGTGATCCGGATCATCACTGATCAGAAGTATCGACGATAGAACACAGCGCTGATAGATCCGATCAGCAGGTATTGATCCCTGTGATTATTGATCAGTTATTATTGATGATTGAACAGATTCATTGATTTTAGATTTGTTCAGTTCATATTTAACCTGCGGATCAGTAATCAATACATTTAATAATCAATCAGTCAGAGTCAGTGAGTAAAGTTACAGGTCAGAGAAACTGATCTGTGGATATTTAACGACAAACGACAACATGTGACACACGAACACGTCACCTGTGTTACCTGTGGTACAGGTGTTACTGTCACACACTGATGTTACTGATTCTCTGTGTTTTTATTCTGTTTGAATTATTTATAAAACACACACACACACACACACACACACAGTGATGTTATATAACAGAGTTTGTGTTAAAGCTCTTTAATGTTCAATCTGCTGCAGATACACTGAGTCAGCTCTTAAAGGAACAGTCCAACATTTAAACTGTCTGGCTGTTTGTTTGTTTGTTTGTTTGTTTGTGTGGTGAATATTTGCACTGTGGTCGTGTGACGTTCACTGTCCAAACAACATCTGAGGTTGTGTTGGTTTATTTCTCTGAAGAAGAAAACAGTTGTGTTTCCTGCTGCAGTCCTCTGACCTGAACACACAGTTATCCTGCTGTTTACTATCAAACAAACAAACAAACAAGATAAATAAGTAGGCAGATAAATCAAAACAAATGTGCATCTAAAACACACAGTTCAAACAACAAACTGAAACAAACAGCTCTGACACTGTTGTTGTTGTTGTTGTTCATAGAGACTTGATTGATTCATGTGTTGTTAGAAACACAGAAACATAAACAAACAGCAGCTGTAACAGACGTATTTAGAGAGCTGAGCTGTGAAGTTAGTTTCCAGAAGCTAGACCTGAGGTACTGGATTACCTGTGACCAGGTGTTGGCGTCGTTGTCTCAGCTTCCTGTGTGTATTCTCAGGGTGGTGAAGGAGGAGGTCAGTGTGATGACGAGAAACTGCCCTGTGTGAGCAGACGGTACGTCTGCTGATCAGACACACACACATACACACACACACTCTGACAGTGACAGGTGTGTCTCACGAGTAGCTCACCTGTCTGCTCTCTCCTCAGGTGGTGTCCTCAGACACCCTGTCAGTCAGACATCTCTCCCAGTGTGCACGCCCACCAGCCTGGCCGCCCCCACAGAGAGGACAGGAGGATTGGAGACTCCAGACCTCCGTCCTTCCAGTAATCCTGACTCACTGGCTCACCTAGACTCACCTGTCTAAACTCAGTAACTTTCCAGCAGCTGTTTCTCAGTGTAACTGTTGTCTCTGTCTCTCCGTGCTGCAGCTGTCAGCCACGATCACCTGCAAGGGGTCAGAGGTTGCACCTGTCCTTCACCACCTCAGGGAGAGAGGGGCAGCCAGTGACGAGGTAGAAACAGAGGAAAGTAACTAATACATTGCTCCACTACTAGTGCCTGGGGATTGTCACGAGGGTATTCTAAACTCACCTGCAGCACCTCAGTCATCCTTCTGTCTGTGTCTCTGATTGGCTTGCTGTGTCTCTGGAGTGTTGGCGTCTGGTGACCCGCCCGCGAGCAGCTGGTCAGAGCGGGCGGGAGGCCAACAGGTGGAGTGACTGTCGACCCAACAGAGCAGCGAGTTAGAGACGACTAGTTTCTGCTCGTCAGAGGAAGACTCAGGAGGGAGGTTAGGCTAACAGTTTCCTCCTGCTTTTAGTCTTTGTGCTAAGTCAGGCTAACAGTTTCCTCCTGCTTTTAGTCTTTGTGCTAAGTCAGGCTAACAGTTTCCTCCTGCTTTTAGTCTTTGTGCTAAGTCAGGCTAACAGTTTCCTCCTGCTTTTAGTCTTTGTGCTAAGTCAGGCTAACAGTTTCCTCCTGCTTTTAGTCTTTATGCTAAGCTAGGCTAACACTTTCCCTCTGCTTCCGGTCTTTATGTTAAGCTAGGCAAACAGTTTCCCTCTACTTCCAGTCTTTATGCTAAGCTAGGCTAACAGTTTCCCTCTGCTTCCAGTCTTTATGCTAAGCTAGGCTAACAGTTTCCCTCTGCTTCCAGTCTTTATGCTAAGCTAGGCTAACAGTTTCCCTCTGCTTCCAGTCTTTGTGCTAAGCTAGGCTAACAGTTTCCCTCTGCTTCCAGTCTTTATGCTAAGCTAGGCTAACAGTTTCCCTCTGCTTCCAGTCTTTATGCTAAGCTAGGCTAACAGTTTCCCTCTACTTCCAGTCTTTGTGCTAGCTTCAAACAACAGTTTTTCCTCTGCTTCCAGTCTTTATGCTAAGCCTGGGCTAACAAGTTTCCTCTACTTCCAGTCTTTGTGCTAAGCTAGAGTTAACAGCTTCCTGGTGTCTAAGAATGTTGAACTGCTCTTTTAAATAAACAGTGATGTCTCAGTGACATCATCAGCAGCTCTCTCTGATTGGTGGGTTTATTTGTAACCTGCCCTGAATTAAATCCTCTTCTGCTCTATTAAGCCTGTTCCTTCACCACTCTCCTCCTGCGGCTCTGATTGGCGCTGCGGAGTCTGTCTTGACGGTGTTTCAGTGTGTATTGTCCTGCAGATAAAGAGTCACTGATCTGAGAGCAGAAATAATCTGTTCCTGTGTCACTGAGCTGCTGGTTTATCTTTATCCATGTTTTCATCCAACTGATTCTCTACTGTAACTGTTCTACTTTCTACTTTTAAACTCTTTTTATCTTGTGTTTTTTGTCTTTGACACTAATATTAAATGAGGATTTTGTTAAGGTTTGTTTTATATAATATTTATATCTAGTTTAGAATTTTCAAATTTGATTTAAATAGTTTATTTGTATTTTCAAATCTTTCTCCTTTCTTTCTTTGTTTAACTTTTCATAGTTAAATCAACATTATTTAATCAAATATACTTACTGTTTTTTTATATTTTTGATTTTACCAACAGATTTTTTGGGATCAAATTTATTTTTATAATTTTACAAATATTTCTGATCATATTAATTTGAATAGAATCATTTGATGTTATTTAGATTTGAAGATTGTTGGTTTTAATGATAACTTTTGTTTGTTTTCTCTTTTCATTTTCATATTTAATTTTTTGTCATGACATTATTTTGTCTGTTAAAACAGACAATTTTTTATTGAACTAAATTTTAGATTTTTACATTTTGTTTATTTGGAAATTCTGTTTATATTTCAGACATTTGTAATGTAGATTTTCTCTTACATTCTTTTGATCTTCAGTTAATTTAGTTTTGATGTTTCAACATAAAATAGAAAATACATTTACTGAACTGACAAACACATTGTTGCTTAGCAACCACGGCTAATCAATCAATCCCACCTGTTCAAATTTTTGTTTCCCTCTGTGATGTCACTCCAGGTTCAATGATCAACAGGACAGAGCAACTCCCTCCCTTGACTGTCAATCCTGCTTGGCCTTTGAGCTTAAAGGGCCACAAATGGGCAATTGACACACACACACACCTGTGAGGTCAAAGGTCTAAAACAACTGGTGTGTTTCCTGTCACTGGCGTGTTCATGTGTTTACCTGTGTCTCATGTGTGGGTCAGTCTGTTGATAACTCGGCGGTGTCACTGACTCACCGTATTGGCTCCAGCATCATGTTGTCACTCTCAGCATGGGTTGGAGTGGGTCGTGTTGACAATGATCTCTCTGTCGGCTGGTCTCTCCTCTGTCAGCTTCAGTCTCTCTGTCCCAGCTGAGGTCTCTCTGATCAGTGATCTCTCTCTCACATTTCGGTCTCTCCTGTCAGCCTGATCTCTTTCACTCTCTGTTGAGTCTCTGTCCAATGATCTCTTCCTCTCTCCAGTACGGTCATGTCAGTGATCTCTGTCAGTGGTCTCTTCCTCTCTCCATTTCAGTCTCTGTCCATTGATCTCTTCCTACTCCTCTCTGTTGTGTAGTCAGATCGGATCGGATGTTTAAATCAGTCTGAGTTTTCCTGAACTTCCTGTTGATGGTTTTTGATTTTTGCATGACAGCAGCGGGTTAGGGTTTCTGGGGTCGTATCACAATCCTTCCTGTTTTTACCTGTGTGTGGTAACCATGGTGACCCGGATTTGGGACCTGAGTCTGGGTGTGATTTGGGTTTGTATAAGTAGGCAGCCGACTCTAACTTTGGGATAACGTCACCCCGCAGAGAGGTATAACAACGCAGGGATTCGGTATTATTAGGTCGGAAATGTGACAGAGAGATGGAGAGTTTATATAGAAACCATCATGAAGGGAGGCGGTGGCAGCAGATGGACGCAGCCGAGGCCGGAGACATGTTGCTGCGGGTACTACAGTACTAGTACAGTGCTACGGTACTACTACGGTACAGCTGGCAGTACTGATGCTTGTTTCCCGGCATCAGTCCAGGTGTTTCTTTTTTCTGTTTCGGGTGAGCGACATCAACTTTGAAACATAGTGCTTGTGACTGTTTAGGGGTCCTGAGGAGATCGTCACAAACCGGGTCAGACTGGCTTATATGTTCCTACCTCTACTACTGCACTACTGATGCCATTGCTGTACCTACTTTTGGGTTTGAGTCTTTGTCTAGCATCTTGTGGTCGGTGTTGGTACTGCAGCCTCAGACAGTTGCGTTGTGCTTGAAGAGTCAGTCTGTGTGGTGAATATTACAGTCAGACGAAACACCTCAACATGACATCAGCATCCTGTGAGCCTGATCCTGGGTCCAGTCTGAGATCAGGTTTCTCAGTGCGGTA
>BRZM01000464.1:0-36692 GCA_033238685.1 Lates japonicus | reverse complement strand
GAGCAGAACTACTAGAGCTGTAAAGTCAAATGAAATAGAAATAATCAAGTATCTCAAATTTGTACTTGAGTAAAAGCACATAGGGCAAACATATATGTATAGGGAAGGTATAACCTTCCATCACTGCAAAATGAAAATGTAGTTAAGTTCTCAGAGCACTTAGTAACTGATGAGTCATTATCAGCTTAATTATCATTTTTATTAATTGTCTCACATATAACCCAGACTAATTCTCTCTGTCACCCTCAATAGGATATTTAGCTTGGAGAGCACCTTAAGTCTCAATTATCAACACTGTGCACTTTGCAACACCTCAGTTAATTTGTTGAGAATTGTTCATTATGTATTTTTTCTGTCACATATTATGATACACTGCCTGTCAAGATGGTATGGTGATGTCTTGTAACGGAATTCATTTTCTGCATCCAAATACTAGAACATGTTCATAGGATGCCTTTTCATGTCTAAAAACCCAATTCCCATTAGGGGAAGTACATTTCTTAGCAATAGCAATGCAGTCAGCCTCTGTAGCAATATGTACATTTCACTTAAAATGTTAAAAGTACCAACACTACCCCTCTGAACAGCTCAAACAGTTGTGTTGGGCTGCAGATTCGGTCCAAAAATACAATAACGTCCCTGCAGTCTACCCGACTATCCTCCACACACACATGGCCACACAAATGTGCACACTCGCACAAGCAAACAAAGTCCTCCCTTTCCATAGCCGGACGCTCGCCACCACGGTGGTCTGGCTGGAGAGGGATGAAGGAGAGGGAGGCACGGACGGCAGATGTCCACCCTCGTTTCTCACAAAGGCTGGTGAGCGAGGGGAAACGATGGAGGGGTGGAGGCAGAAGGAGAGGATTAAACAAACAACAGAAAAACGACAGCCACTAATGAGTCATGGAGAAGCTGGTCCACTAATCATTAAATCCAATAGACTTGTTGGCCCACACCATGGATGGGAAAGTGTGTGTGTGTGTGTCTGTGTGTGTATTTGCAGAGAGGGGAACTGCAGGTTTCAGGGGTCCATATGTCCATGGGGTTTTTAGAGGGAAAGAACAGATGATGAGAGACAGCGGGCAGCATTGAGAAGGGTGAAGAGAAAAAAAGGAAGAGAGAGAGAGTGTGTGAGTGGGTGGGTGGGTGTGGGGGGGCTGAGGGCTGGGGTACGCGTCTCATCCTGCCTGTCTTTTTGTGTCTGCATGTGTACATCCTCCTGTCTGTGAGTTTGTTGCTGTATCTGTGTGTTTGTGTGTATTGCCACTGTGTGAGTGTATGTGTATGTGCGCAAGAGTTTATGCACACTCAGTCAAGTGGAATGGGAGGTGCTACAGGGAATACAATAGGGGGCCTACAGAGGTAGCTCTCAGACACAACCCCAGTCTCCCATTAACCCTTTACCAGGACAACTTCCACTCACAGTCTCCCTTAACTTACATCCCATGTAATTTCTTCCACAGATGCTCCTCTGGAGTTTAGACAAAGAAAGATGACTGAGTTGGATCTTAAAAAAAAAAAAAAAAAAAAAAATCAAAAAGCATTTAAAGCCATTAAAACCAAAAGGATTTTGTGTGACAAGTGTCAAAAGTAGTGGAGCAGTGCACAACTGCAATCAAGAATGGTTGGTCAAACATTTTCCATGTTCCTGAGAATTCATTTTAGACTGCAGACTCCCATTATTTTAATTATTTCCTACTGGAACCCCATATGAGAAATTCTGTGTTGTTGTATCTATGAATTGCTGAAGATTTACCAAATTGACTCTCATGTTGGAGGAGCAAAACCTGAAAAGAAAAATGTTGTCATATACACTGTCTCCTTGTTCTAAGGAATAAGGAGGGAAATATGTATTTTAAAAAATTAAACTATTAAATTAAGCATCACATTAGAAAGCTGTATATTTTTTTTATTTTTATTTTTTTAGATTGATTCCATATTTTGTTGTGAGAATGTTGCAACAATGTGAGAGTCCAGTTGTGGTCCCCAAACCCCTTAATGGACACCACTCATCCAGGACTATCTAAAGCCAGTGACTGGCAAGCTTGCAAGGCTGTCATGCCCCAGTGTGACCTGTGTGAGCTGCTGCCTTAGTCAGACATTTATTTATCTCATAATTTATCTCAAAGACGAGGTTAAAGGGTCAGCAGGTTGTTTTCTTTGAGTTTCCGCTAATCCCTCATGCATGCTAATCCATGACCAATTGCTCAGTTGTGGCACTGTCATTGTTTGTTAGCCTGATTATCATGAAAGAAGTGTTTGAGTGGAAGATGCTGGTCATTTGGCAAATATGTTGGACTGCATGCAAATGATGCAACATATCAGAAATATGATTAAAAATGCACACTTGTCACTCAGATGACCGTAGCAGTGTTTTTACAAATTGTTGCCATTTTGGTAGTTATACAATTTTAAAAATAATTTTCCTTATAACCCACTACTTCTATTTCCTACCAACTATTTCTATTCATGTAATTATAGTATGAATTGGCTGAGATAGTGATAAGTAGTCTCTCATACTGAACATTATGCTTAGTTTAAAAACATGAAATACCAAAGAGATTAGAGTTGTGTCGTGATGCATTTATAAGAGCAAATAAAGAAGATCAGCTGGTGTGTTGATGTTTCAATATCTGAGACGACTGTAAATATTAAGACATAAACAGTAGTTACATTATAGCTTTCACCAAGAATTATCTTAGATAAGGCAAGCCAAAGCAACTGTAATGTTTAGTAGGATTCATACATAGGTAACACAGGTATTTGGAGTTCTTTAGTCATTGAAACAACTGAATAAATGATACACATTTAACCATCACACAGCCCTAAAACAGTTATAAAGAAAACCAAAACTGAATCCTCCATAATCTCCAAAACTGGAAAATATTTTACTCTTTGTAGTCTTCATGAATAACCACAACACTCAGACAGCCAGTTGGCAAGTCATGACCTGTTGGATGTGTGTGTGTGTGTGTGGGTGGTTTAAATAAGTGGGGTATGGGTAGGATGACATTAAGGACAAATGTATCTATCAGGCTCATAGAGGGTTTGTAGTAAACTGGCTAAACCATGTTATTCAAAGTTGCTCCTATGCTCCTTTTTTTAAAGTAATCACATTCTGGATAACTGAACAAAACTGAGTCACTTTATCACATGCAGTATTAAAACTGTATGTTTGTTAGCTTTTTTCAGAAGCTGAATTAAATATAAATGTATGTTTTGAATTCCTGTTTGAGCAGCTTGCACTGTAGTCCCATTGATAAAAAAAAAAGAAGAAAAAAGATAAGGGCTGGCAGGAGGTGAGTATGAGGGCAAGTGCACACCAGCTCTCTCCCACATCACAACAGCAGGAGTCTTGTGTTTCCATTCTTTCCTGCACTCCCTTCCCCCTTAGAAGCTACCTCCCCAACTCGAGACAATTCGATGATTGTGTGGTCCCTCCACCCCCACTGTGTTTTTGAGAATAGTGGAGCTGCGTGGACATGGAGGGAGTGGGAGACAGGATATTGCATAAGCTTCATTGACCGATGGTTTAGTTTAGTGAGACAACTGGATTTGCCTCACTTCCTCGATCACCCTGATTCAGTGTTAATTGACAATATGTTGCTGTTTTAATGTAAAGGTCACTGTTGAAATAATGATTTTGAAATGGTTGAATTTTAGAAATATGCTCAATTAGAATCAACATTCAAATGCACACAAGTCTGGCATTTACCCAAACAACTGAGCTGCAACTACGTACATTTTTATTGAACTGTAGAAGAAAAAGTGTGCAAATTACACAAGCAAGCAGCTTTTACACAGTTGTGGGATTGTTTCATACAAAAAGAGAAGCTGCTGCAGAAGTTTTACTTAATGTTGAGAGAAAGGAAGTGAATGCTCCTTCATAGCTGTCATTGTGCATTCTTGTTCTCCACAGAAAATGCTGCTGAAAAAGAACTGCGGAGGGAAAACTCGGACTATAAAAATTCGGGTGAGTTTGTTTCCCACAACAAATGAACAAAACACTATTTTGTCATGACGACTGCAGACAGTTTATGTTATGTTAAAACCCAGTCATACAGGTAAATGGTTTTATACATGTGGTATTGATTTGAATACACACATACACATACACACTCACACACCCTTTTATGTAGACCCATAATAGGCAAGTCCAGATCAGGTTGTCCATTACAGCAATGATAAGGTTGCAAGGTTGCCCGGCCCCTGTGAACAGCCCGGCCCGTCTTGTTGCCAGCACCTTGATGTCTATCCAACTGCATACTGGGACAGCATCTGGCAACAGCGTTTGTTCCCATGCCTAGAGCCAAGCCAGAGATGTCTGAAAATCTGATAGCACTGTCAGATTCCTTTTGCAAACAGCAAACCAAGCTTAAGAATGTTTATGGCAGTGATACCTACGACAAAGAAACAGGGGAAATGTGCTCTTTGCTTTTTCAGGTTTGTTTGATCTCTTGATCTCACTCAGCAACCTTTAATAGCCCAGCTTTCCACTCGTACCATTAGTGGTCTTAGAAGTGCACATTTACCCGCCTAAATAGCTTTGTAAACAGAGAGGTATTTTCTCAAGATTGTGTCCCCTCTGATCTTCCTGTAAAGTGGTTTTCCCAGACACTATGTCCAATAATCATCCACCAACTCAGCACTGCAACCGTGTATGGGTTGATCTTGTTTGTAGTGGGTAAGGATGCTGGAGAGTCAACTGGAACAAGCCTGGGCATCTTGGCACAGAGCAGGGTACTCCAGAAGGATGCGCAGTGTGGTGAGAAAAGTGACGTTATTATCACGTTGTGTGGGCTAGTGTCAGTGGAACCTTATCACACACTTGTTTATGGTCACACACACACACAGACACATACACACACATACCTACATCAACTGTAGCAGCATCTAGGTTGCTCCAATCCTCCATGTAGGTATGTACAGTCAGTACAAATATGTACATAAACTGAGAATCATCTTTGAGAGTATTTTATGAAGAACAAGTGAGTGGAGATGAGAGATGGAGCTGAGGAGGAGGAAGAGGAGGTGGAGTGTTGTCCGGTTCCCTTGTGGTGTATTTCCAGGGATGAAGTCATTTTCCATTTATAGCCTGGCCGGCTGCTATCTGTTTAGCTCCGCTGATACATAGAGATATTGCTCATTATCCTCTGTTCTTGCTGGTGTAGTTGGTAGTGTTGTTGTCCCCGTCAGTGACGTCTGTGGGCATTGGGTACATTCCAGTTCATAGATTTTTCTTGAAGTGAGTACACAGTGAGTCTTTGGATTGATGAATATTTGGAGGCTCGTGTTGACTCTCTCTACCCTTTGTGCCACTCTGTACCCATCTCTCTTTCCCTGTTACTTTTTTCTCTGCTGTTACCTCTCTCCTTCTATCTGTCTTTCCCCTTTTATCTGTCAACCCTCAGTTTCCTGGCCAGGGTCCAGAAGAGACACTGGATCTGGATGGGGCCCCAGCTTTGAGACTGGATTCAAACATTCAAGCATGGGAGTTGTTAAGAGGGTTGGGGAGGTCGATGATGGTGGTTGTGTTTGTGTTTTAAGGAGGGGGGGGGTGGGGGGGGCTGTAGGAAAACACTGTTTCGGCTGCTGCTGCTGCTGCTGAGGCCTTCCCCCCCTAGGGGTTGGAGGTGAATAGGAGCCTGGTGAGAGCTTCCCAGGCTGTAGCAGGCAGGAGTGATGGCGTCTGGTTTCAGCCACCGTAAAGAATGGACGGAGAGGAGGGTGAAGATTGATTGAGGTGAGGGAAATGGTGCAGATATGGAAAGAGTGGAAGGCCAAAACTAAATTGAGGAAAATGTGCTGCATACCCCTTGATTTTTGATTGAGCTAAACTACATGGTTTAGATGTAACAGGAAGACATTTTTGGTCCTTGCATGAGAACAAACAGATGTTCGCAGAAGAGTTTGACATTTTGGGAACTACACTTATTTGCTTTCTTGCTGACAGTTAGATGAGAAGATTATGCTCCAGCCAGCAGCTGGTTAGTTTAGCTCAGGACAAAGACTTAAAACACGAGGATACAATCATTGGTCTCATTACATTTTAATCTTGTATAAATTAAACAAAATAAATTTAATGTATTGATTAGTGTATTGATTAGTGAGCTTGTGCTGGTAGGTGTTTTTTGTTTTTGTTTTGTTTTAATCTTTTGTTTTATAATCTTTGTGCTAAACTAATTGGCTTCTTGTGGTAGCTTCATATTCACTGTACAGACATGAGAGTAGTAGGAATCTCATCTAAAACTCTGCAAGAAAACAAAAAAAGGCAATATTTGTGGAGTATGAGACAATGGGCACCTGGGCACAGACATGGAAAAGAACCTCCTTCCTTTGTTCACAGTGGAGATGATGAGAAGCTGTTTTACTCCTTACCAAAGCTTCCCAGAACAGCACATCTACACAACCTGCCTTATCACAAATATTATACAAAATACCACAGGGCTGTGATGAAATATCAGAGGAAAGGAGAATCAGTGAAAACCTGTGTTGCTGTATTGTGTTAATGTAGACCTAGTATACACTGTGCTGCTGTGTTTTGTATTCAGGGGCAAAAAAGCACTGTAGGTCAGGGGCCCCCGTGACCCCTTGGACCCCTGAGCCTGTTTCCCAAAATGTTGAACTATTCCTCTAAAAGAAGGCTGATAATACAGTGTTGAAACTTTTCAAATCCACAGATTGAAGGAGGCAACTTCAACTTAATGATAAACAGGACAAACATAGAACTGTATTACGCCTCCAGAGAGAGACATTTTTTAACCTGGTGTTTCAACTCAGCTTTCCTACCACTGCTTTTGATGTCTGCACAGACAGAGGGCCTTGTACTTTTGGGACTTGTTCTCTGCTTGACCCTTTTGGGCTCTAAATGCCTGTTATACTGCAGATGTGACCACAGGAAAACTGCAGGGACTGCTAACATGGAGAGGTAGCCATCCTGATGTATGACTCTCCCCCACATTCAGACAGTCTTGCAGCTACCATATGGAGAACATCTTAACACAGTTGACATCTATCAAGTTTACTATAACTTGTTCTCAGCCTGCAGTTTGTTTTTCCACATCTCACTTTTTTCCTGGTATTGGTAGATAAAACAGCTCCAAGTGGTAGAGGGAATTGTTGCCGTGTTACTGTGGCTCAGTTGTCTGTGCTGAATCCCTGAAGATGTTGGCTGAAGTCATAGCAACACCTGGAGCCTCTCATGCACTGTTAATGGGGCTTTTTCATATGCACTGATGTCACTGGGTACTTTTCCAGTAGCAGCGGCCATCTGAATGGAATCAGTCAGTCACAGGGATGTGTCTATCTCAGTTCTCAAAGAGGTTTTTGGTAACTCTCAGAATATATATAATAATATATCTATCCATATAAACCTGTATTTGGGATTTGCTCTTAATTTCAGCGAATCTGTCTCAAGGTCCTAATCTTTCTCAGTCCACCTTCTAACAAACTTCACTCCCCCTCAGCAGGCTGTGGAGAAAGTGCTGCCTCACTGCCAAATCCAACAAAGTCATTTCCTGTCGTTTCCTGTAGGGAGGAAAATGACCAGGGCTAATTTTAGACAGAGGGCTTGTAGAGCTACAAGAAGCAAGGTTCTGCACAGTGGGGGATGTCTCTGTGAGTGGAAAAGCATTTATGTCACTGAACCTGCAGAGAGACTGAAAAAAAAAGTCACTGTGGAAATGTTCTAACGAGGTACAGTCATTTTCCCACCGCTGCCAGTGTGCTTTTCAGTCACTTTTCTCACAGTGGCATGTGTGATGACATAGCCACACCTTTCTAACGCAGCCAGAAAAACCTCAGTGTCATCAGTGACTTGAACTGACGTAAACTAGCTGAGCAATAAATACCATAACTCAGTGTCAGCAGGTAATCCTCACCCTTTACATCCGATAAAGCTCAAAAGCTGGATTAACCCAAACACCTACTTCTAACAGATCCATGACCAACGCTCTTTCTCTCCCTCTGTGTCCTCAGAATCTCACAGGCAGTCGTCCTCCGCCCAGGTACACCTACGATCCCTCCATCTTCGCCTTCCGCTCCCTGAGCACAGTGCCCCCCCTGCAGTCCCCTGACCCCGTGCGAAGATCCTCCCTGCTCATAAGGAAATCCATCCACCGCCAGATAATACCCCCCACACCTCCACCCCCCTCTTCATTCCCAGACGGCTGCTTCCGTGTGGCTTCTGCAGCAACACCAAGGAATGACTGTTAAGAAACTGACCGCTAGAAAGACATTTGTTTGATGGTCGAACTATTGCACACTCAGGTAATCCCACCCTGTAAACGCTCTCACTTTGATCATTGTTCTCCTTGTGAAATCAGCAGGAACATTTGGAGAATAAAATTGCCTAAACACAACATTTCTAAGGATTCTTCAGGTATTGCAAATGTATAGCTGTTTCTGAAAAGATCCTGTGATTGGAGGAAGAATGATCAAGAAACAAATCTGGACTGTGGACCAGAGGTGGTACAAAGGGACAAGGCCAACCGTTCTGAAACTTGACTTTAGTTTTGGGTTGGATCAGTTTCAGAGGAAATAATGCATGTTAGACAATCAAATGGTTCCAAGGTTTCTTCCTTTGATGTGATTACTGGACATCTTGTAAGGCTCTTGGTAACTTCGTATATTAAACTCGGCGAGGTGAGTCATCTGATATCTTGTTATTGTTGAGATGAACATCGACAGTGGTCAAATTGTCTGTCTGAAAAAATGACTTCTTTGGATGTGTGTTATTGAATATGCAGGTCATGAGGCGCTATAACAAACATGTATGACTGTAGTTGAATAGTCGACCTTTGATGATGTACGTTTCTTAATGAATTTGTCACTTTTAGTCCAGGTCAGAGTTAAGTACTTGTATCCTCTTTCCTTGCATGAATTCCACTGTTTTGCAGAAAGAGAGGTATAATGGAAATAAGGAAGTATGAGAATAGTTTGCTGCACATTTGGCAAGTGTAACTGGTGCTGTGTTATGCATAGCCTACTTGTAGTGTGCCATTGTTTTTCCACTATTTTACCTCATTACTTTCTAGATAGAAGAGGACCACTGGTCTATCTAAGACATCCCAGTGTTTTCTAGAGATCTCTTAATGCCTTGAAATCACATTCCTGTTGTATTGAATGAAACTCGAGGTAGTTCTCAGCTCTCAAAATGAGCTAATCAATTAAACACAATGTCACCACTGTAACTAAAATTTTGCCGAAGTGAATGTAACATTGTGACATGTTTTTCGTCCATTGTTGCACAAAATGAATCAATAAATGCCCTGTGGCCTCTTGTTTAGGTGGTGATTTTTATTTGGATCAATATCTAATGTAACTTGTAACTATAATGTACAAATTAAAGGGAAAACCTGAATAATTGAGTAAACAAACATAATGTAAAGACGCAGATCTTCATTACTTCAGAATTTTTGACTGCTTGAAGCTCTGCAGTTACTTATATTTAAAGGACAACTCTGAGATTCTTATTTTCCCATATTTTTGGGTGTAAGTGACTGATGGCAAAAATCAATCCACCACTGAGCAGGAACGGTGTACCTGGAACCAATGTTCCCCCTAATTTTTCATGTGTCTGAGCATACACACAAACTCCCTGAGAATTCCTTGGACCACTGTGAGCAACATCAGACGTGCACACTGTCGCACACTGTAATTTTATGCGCTACATAGTTTTGCCATGCGCGGAGAAAGCGGGAGCTGTGCGTGATTGCGCAGGTGTGCAGCTTAGAGGGAACATTGCCTGGAACAAATGTCTGTGTCAAAAGAAGTCTACAAAAGTGCTTATTTTTGGCAGTGTCTGGCTCACAATTTTATGGACAGGATTCTTACAGAGATAGACCTTTTAGTTCAAGAGTAAGATCCTTTTCTTTTAATCAGAAATAGTCATTTTATTTCCACCAGACCACTGACAAAAACCTTGCAAAACACGGGAGGTGCTAATCTACTGCTGCCTGGATCGGTTAGTTTGTTTGTGTTATTGTGTGACTGTCAGTGGTGGAAAAAGTATTGAGATTCTTAACTTTAAGTTAAAGTACCACACAACAACACAAACAAACTGATTGAGGCACCAGTAGATTAGCACCTCCCATATTTTGCAAGGTGAAATGATTTTTGTCAGGGGAGTCTGGTGGCGATAAAGCGGCTGGTTCTGATCTTCCTCTTTAACAAAAAGGTCCATCTGAAGGAATCCTTTCCATAATATTGTCAGATAACAATCTGAACCTGTTAGTGGCAAAAACAAGCACTTAAAGTAGATGTATTTTGAGCTGTTTATGGGTTCTGGGTACACCAGTCTTACTCATAGTGGACCGATTGCAAAGATTTTTATCTGCATCAATCATTTACACCCCAAAAACATTGGAAAACAATGCCCTGGCTCAAAAATCCCAGAGTAATCCTTTAATAATGGAGGCACTGGAACCCCAACATCCAACACTAAACCTTTAATCAGTATTTTTAAAGTAATAATGTCTGTGAAATGTAAAATGTTTTAGTGTCTTTTTGCTCATTGTTTTGGTTTTCAAGTTATTTTTCTGTTTTGTTCTATCTTATCCTTTCCAGTCACCACAGGCAGCAGTTTTCATCAGAAACATAGTTTCTCTATATGAATGCTAATACCCCTGTGTCTGCTGCATGTGTTAAGCAGGCAGCTGTTAGCTAACCTGTTCAGCACAGCTTTATTCAGTGATGTCAGTACCATTAGTAGTTGCAGACAGAGGACTCCTTTCGTGTGAACACTGTTTGCCGTCTGTGATTAGTAGGTCACGGCACAGAACATCGCAGCAAACATCCACAGCCAAGACCACAGACCTCTTTGTGCCAAATCATACCCTGAGAAATGCTCCTTGTGTGTGTGAGAGAGAGTTTGAAGGAGAGGAAACAGAAAGTCTGATGTCAGAACTAGGCTGGGTGTGAAGAAGGCCCAGAGAGGGAGGACAGCTGGAAAATTTAGGGGAGAGTGAATGTAAGAGGATGTAATCAGGTCAATGTTAAGTGGGGAAGAGTAAGCAACTTGCAGGTTATGTACAGACAGTTTTATTCTACATTTATATAACAAAATACAGTTTCTTTACTTTGTGTTTTTGAGAAAAGACAACAGGAAAGAGGGTGGAAAGTATGGCAGTAAACCAAGAGCAACAGCACTGAGTGGGATTTCACAGTGAGGAATCCTACTCTAGGCAAACACACCAATGGCTGACTCGCTCATAAAGACAATCACGTTAAAGAGAGAACTTTGAGAAGGTTGGGCTGTGTGTGTGTGTATGTGTATATGTGTGTGTGTGTGTGTTGGTGTAGACACAGACACACACTCCACTTAGCTTGAGTCATTATCAGCTTGCGTTTCATCCAGTAAGCCATCCAAGTGTCCAGATGGTCAGAAAAGCTGCTTCAATGCTCTCCCTCTTTCTCCCTCCCTGCTACACACTCTCCTTTGGAAAAAAAAAAAGGTTATGCCAGTGATCGACTGAAGCCAAATAGAGGAGGGACACAGATTGGATGTCAGGTGGATTTAACTGCAAGAGGAGCAGACAAAGACCAGAAAGTTGAATTCGGATCAGTTACGTGCTCCTGCTCTTCCATTTTCTGCTTGATTTTATAGAATTCAAATAAAAGGACAAAATTCAGGTGCCACCCATCTATAAGTGCCAGCAGGCTTACTGCCCAGTATCTGCTCTTGGGTGGGGGTGGGCTATTCCCCAATGTGAATTGGAATGGTGTAGTTTTTGTTTATCACAGTCTGCAAATGCAAATATCCTCAGGAGATGAATAAAAGGTGCAGCAGTATTATCTCTGCTTGTCCCTCTGCAAGTCCCCAGTCTGTTCCATGCTTTCCCGAGCTGAACCGCACACAGGGATGGGATGGGTGGAGGGGGTTAACGGTCAAAGCTGAGGAGTCCAGAGGCTTTGTGTTGCAGGTATTATCTGCAGAATAAAAGCTGGTGAAGTGGAGACTGAAGAGCTCTTTAAAGTTTTCCCTCAGTAGCCGTACTTGTCATTTAGGTGTGTGCGGCCATCTCCAGTCTGACCTATGAGTGAAGAAAAGAAAGTCTGAGCATCTCAAGGATCCACACACACACACACACACACACACCAATGCATGTGTTATTATATGTTGGAAAAAATGTATTGAAAAACAGCAGAATGAAAGAACTGATTATCCCAAGATGTTTGGAATCTGCTGATTTACATGTTTGCATGGCTCAAACCAATCATGGTGTTAAATGACCTGCCGCAATTAGTCTTGACCCTGAATCCAAACTGGCATTCATTTCAAAGTTTATTTAATTCAAGCTTATCATTTTAAGTGACTTTGATCTACATTCCTTGGTGAACAATGAAAATGTCGCTGTAATTCTGGCTGCATAAATGGACCATGACCATGTTTACTTAAAAATATTCCTTCGTTCCTGAGCTCAGGAATGAAGGGAGGAAGTATTCTTTAGCCCAGGAACATACAAGTGTTTGTCAACACATAAAGTATGAGAACAGCACTGCTGTCCTGGCAAAAAGTCTGAAGATTTGGAGACTACTTATCAGACTCTACTTTCAACAGTCACATCAGACAGGTTGTTTACCTGCAGGAGGCATCCACACAGAGTAATCAGGGTCGTCCTCTGGATACTGTCCTGAGAGCTGCACTGGTGGCTGTGGAGACACACCACGAGGAAATTGGATTTATGTCACACTTTTCTCTATGATAGACTTACATGTTGATTATTGTGTATGAGGACGTACCCTGCTGGGACCCATCACTTTCTTCTTCTTTCTGGGACTGGGGTCAGCTGCTGGCTCTCTGTCACCTTCTGCTCTGGACTCTGTGGAAACGTAGGTACAACACATTAAAGATTAAACCACTGACACATGACAATAAGAGTGATGAGTGATGAGATTAACTAAGTGCTGCGCTTAGGCACAGTTTTCACATACTTGTGTGAGATACTTGAGTATTTTTATTTAATGCTGCTTTTTACTTCTACTCCTCTTCAGTTCAGAAGGTAATGTTGTATTTTGCTTCACTATACTTACATGACAGCTTTAGTCACTAGTTACTCTTCAAATTAAAATTTAACATAAAAACATGATAAATTTATATGTTACACTGTTATGGACTGCATCACCAAAAAGCATATAAAGCAGTTATAATTAGCTACCAGCTACAACTTTAAAGTGCTGCTTACATGTTCATGCATCAATAATAATGATTCAACAATATAACAATAAAACACTGGCACACGTCATTTGTATAATGACTTTTGCCTATGACACTTGTAGTAATTGTGGCACTAATACCTCTGTACTTTTACTTTAGTCAAATTTTGAATATATTATTTTTATTGCTATGTTTACTGAAGTAAATGGTCTGAACACTTCTTCCACCACTTACACACAATAACTGGTACTTGGGAAAGCACATACTAATATGGATACAATAAAACACAATCACCCACTTGGACTGGGCGGTGCTGGGGCCTTGTTGCTCCTATGCTCGGGTTCTTCCTGCACTGCTTCAGCACACTCCCCACCTCTCCTCTGTTTGCGGCTTTGCTCTGATATGAAATCATACAAAGAAAAATATAATGTTTTAAAACTGCAATTTGTCTGTATATGGAAGCATAATTAGAGTATGCTGTTTGTGTGTATAACAGATCTACTGCCACCCAGTGGTACTACAAGACATCACCATTAAAACTTGTGAACATACTACCAAAAAAAAAAAAAAAAAAATCAGAAAGCAAAAATTCATAGAATATTTTCCTCTTTTGTTTCCTCATTATTTCCTACTTCCTCCACTAGTAAAGAGTTTTTATGGCTTTTTACCTTTCAGCTCTTGGGGCTGTGCTGGTTGCTCTCTTCGCTGCCTGGGGGGAGAGCGCTCTCGAGACATGGATGCACCGGACTCATCAGAGTCAGCATTAGACTCAGCAATACTGGTACATTGCTTCTCATCATTATCCTCATTTTTCTCTGTCTCCTCCTCCTCTTCCTCCTCCTCCTCCTCTTCTCCACCTGGTGGAAGTTCTTTCATGTTGAAGAGTGCTGCAGGCAAATTGGGCCGCTTAGGAGGCAACTTCTAGAGACAGAGGAAGATGGAATAGCAGAGAGAAAGAGGCTGAGTAAAAGACAATGTTTCCAGGGGAATTTAAGTGTCAAACAATTAGAGTGAGCTGAAAACATAAGAAACAACACCCACCCCAATGGTGCCAGTCTTTAGTTTGAATTTAGTTCCTCCCTTCATGGCTCCAAACAATGGTAAAGTCTTCTTAGGCTTCTCTGACTCTGAGCTGCCACTGCCACACAAACACACAACAACATATCTTTTAAGTGTTTGAATGTGGCCTAATATATATTGGAATAAAAGACTTGAATGAATTCAAACAGTTAACTCCAGTGTGTTTCTTTGAAACACACACTCTAACATAACTTATAGTAAATTTAGCTGATATTTCAGGACTTATTCAGGAGAAAATCACAAAATAAAAACACAATTCACAGAGTTCTGGGATAAACCAGAGAATCCAACAGAGAGATGACTGTAGTATTGTGTCTAACCCCGGCAGAAGTGATGGCATCTGTGCAGGCCTCGTGAGTTCGACCAGTTTGCGAAGTCTCTGGGCGTCTTTGCGTAAGTCTGCTACGTGAACGTGAAGCTTCCGGCGCTCCACGGTGTCCATCGCTGCCTCGCTTCTCACTGCAGTCATGAAGGCATCCAGCGGGTCCTCGGTGGAAGAGCCAGAGGAGTCTAAGAGGAGGGAACATGCAATAACATACATCTATAGGTAAAGTAGTATGTGGCACAAAACAGTGGAAACACAGGTGATGGCGACTCACCTCCTCTACCAGCACTGAGCTTTTTCTGAGTGTCTTCCAGCTCCTTCTCCACCTCTGACAGTTTGGCCACCTACGTTAAAATCAAATACATAAATGTTACTGTGGAAACATACAGTATGCTAACATTATAGTACAAGTGCAGTACATCTCACATTATAGAGTTGTTTCCAAAGATTGTTCCACCACTTTCAGAACAAAGAGCACCTGCACTATACATAGACTGCATTATTTTGACAGGTATTATAGGGGGGTGGCACTGTCGCCTCACAGCAAGAAGGTTCTGGGTTCAAGCCCGGGGCTTTTCTGTGTGGAGTTTGCGTATTCAGCAGTGTCTGTGTGAGCATGTTAGTACGCTGATGTTAGCATTTAGCGTGTCTATGTACAGCCTCACAGAGCAGCCATGTCATTTGTATCATTAGATATTATGCTTTGTGTTTAGTTTTGTTTAGCAGATATAGCAAAAAAGGTCAAAAGTCATTGCTCAGTGACTGCCTCCTGTTTCCCCTATACATGTCCTGGACCTGAATCATAATCCTGCAATATTCCCCAGCTGTGTTTAAAGTTGCAGGGGAGATGTTTACCAGTGATTCATAGGTATCAGGCCGCTCCTCAATCTTTCCGGCCTTTTTCATTCGCTCTTGCCTCTTCCTCTCCACAGTGCCGGTTCGATCCAGGAAGGTGTCGTCGTCGCTGTCGTAGTAGTCCTCATCCTCCCAGTTCTTCTTCTTGCGTTTACGGGACACTGGAAATAGGATGTAAGACAGGAAAAAAAACTCTTATCCTCACAACAAGCTATAACCTCTCCAGATGGCGGTTCATGATTGCACTTTCAGACATCTCCCAGTGGGGGCTGAGTTCCCACCTGCTTCCTGGCGCAGCAGCCCTCTGGCTTCGAGCATCCGACACGCCTCCAAGCAGCACTGGATGGCCGCTTCTTTCTTCTTCCCCGTGTGGGTCACCTCAGCAACCAGCTGCCGACCCATGGCGTCGTCCACTGGCAGCCTGGCAGAAAAATCATCATAAACTCCACAACTCTACACCACATGACCACACTTTATAACCTTTTTGATGTCTAAGATATTTGTCTCTTACTTTATTCTGCACAGCCAGGTGCCATGACTTTTGTCTTCATACTCAAACTCCAGCTCCTCCCCTAAAAGATGCAGGATGTCAAAACTGAAGTCAAGAAATTCAAGAAACAGATACAAGTTTCTTCTGCATCTAATAAAACTTGATGTCTTCTCACCTTCCCTGTCATAGAAGCCCTGCAAAGCCTTTTTGGGGTCCTTCAGGTACGCAGCCTCCTGGTCCTCATGGAACTCTGTTGAGAAAGGGTTTTCCTCGTTCTCGTCTTCCTCTGGCACAACCTCCTCAGCTGCAGGGTGGATTTACAGGGACAGATGGAGTGAAAGGAAAGGAGAGAAGATTAACTCGCTTCTTCAGTTACTTGCCTTAGGAGAACGTTTTACAGCAGCTCGCTCAAGATGACAACACAGCAGTAAATCAACACGGCTGACATGTAACACATTGTAGCGTAATCCTGGAACCAGCAGGAAAGCTCACCCATTCCCCACGAACAGCCTGAATCTTCGTTTGACTGTTTGCTCTTGTTGCTTCCACCTTCCCCGTCTTCCTCCTTTTCCTTCTCATCATCATCATTATCGTCATCAGAACCGTCTCCCATCATCCTCCTCTCCAGCTCTGCTTTCTGTTTCTGGGCACGCTCCCTCAGCTCTGTCACTGTTAGTTCAGACTCCTCCTCCTCATCGAACTCTGGACCCTGTGGGAGGAGAGAGAAGATGAATGTTTTGGGTTTCTCTTTCTTTCATTTTCTTTTCTCTCTATTTGCCTTTTTGGGATAATCATCATTATCCATTTCTTGTTAAATTTATAAAAAGGGCAAGGTAATATTTTCTATATATGAGAAGATGTCAGGATTTGATATTAAGTGGTCCACCTGTGTGTCAACTAGAATGTATTTTCCTAAAGCTGGAAGTGGTGAATGCGTGGCATTTTTGCTTGACAACTCACATAAACGATTACTTACCTATTGATTTTGTTCTTGATACATTAAGTAATCTGTTGATTTATCTTAGAAATTGCTGATTATTTTTCTGCTTGGCATAACCTCACAAATAACTTTAGTTTTGCCATTTCTGCTGCAGATTTTCATGGGCTTATGCATAGTACAGTGGGTCAGTCGTGTAGGCCCTCATACACTGTGATGAATAACATTTTCTACACAAGGATTTACAGAGATGTAGATCTTCCAGGTTGGTATTAGCACTGATACTGACCCAAACTAGTTAAATATTGGCCAGATGTGACACATCAGATAAAAACAGGTTCTTCATTTAAGCAATTCTAAAATTCAGTAGCTCCACTACCAGATACATTTTTTTTGTGCCACAGCCATTCCTGGTGCATAATGTTGCCTTCATGTATCCCTATACGCCAGGCACTGACCATGGGAATAAAAAAGTCAGATCATGCATCTCTACCTCCAGTTTCAACATGTCAAAGTGAGCTTTAGAAAACTTTGATGACCATTTTATAAACTAAACAATTAGTCCATTAATCAAGAAAATAAAGGCCTGATGTACTGACAGTGTAAATAATTGTTAATGGGGCCATAGTACATTTAGTATGGCTTTAGAAAGCAGGTGATTCATTGACTGGATGATTAGAGAGTGCTATAGCTGTGGCTTTTGGTAGTTCTGAGATTAAAAACACAAAAACGATGTGAGTTAAAATCCGTAATGCCAAAAGCAGTCTTAAATATAATGTATTTAAGAAATGAGTGGCTAAAGAATTTCAGAGAAAAAAATTGAAAGCCATCCTTACTTTGACATGCACGGCAACTGTAGTTGTCTGTCAACCATGATCATGTAATACTGTCAGTATGTTAAGTGCAGGTGTGATGGGTGTCTACAGCAGGACTCACCTGCAGGATAAAAAGTCTCGTGCTCCCACCAAACTTTAACACATGCCCCACGCGGAGCCTGATGTAAGTCTTCGGGGGAATCTTGTTCTTGTTCACCACGGTGCCGTGTGTGCTGCCCAGGTCGTGGATGTAAAAGCCTCTCTCTTCTCCGACACACTCCTCCTCTCCGGCCTGCCCGCGGAACTGAATCACTGCATGATACCTGGAGATGGAGGGGTGCTCCAGAGACACATCACACACAGGTAAACGTCCCACCACGAAGAAACTCCGGTGAGTGAGAGGAACCTTGTCCACTATGGTGCCGTTTTTGAGGATTTCAAGAGCGTAAGGAATATCTGGAGCCCTGCCGCCCCACGGTGGCTCTGTGTACGGTAGAGGGGGGAATTTGCCAGGTGGGGGGCCTTTAGCAGGAAGCACCCTGGGCTTAGCATCTGATTTGGTTTTGACAGTAGAAACATTCTTGTCTTTATCGCTTTGTTTGTCCTCTACTTGCCGTTGGCCCGAGGTTTCCTTGTCGTTAGCAGGACCAGAGGAAGTGTCGCTAGTAGTGTCTACAACTTCAGGTTTGTTATTTTCTGACACTCTTTTTGATTCGGTTGACGTTGGTTTGGACGAAGCAGCGACGTTGCAGCGTTTGATGGTGAGAGAAGGCGCCGCAAAAAGAGCCGGTTTCTTAAACGGGTCCTCGGTTTCTGGTTCAGTTGTAGACAAGTCTTTCTTTTCAGGTCCGCCACCATTCTCTGCGGTCGAGCATTCGTCCGTTTCCATCGCAGAGCTCATTTCTTCGTATATATTTTTCACGCTCACGTCTGACGGCGGGGAGACGGCCATGTTTATTTGGTGCGACTCTAAAATTTGCCCGGGTCTTCTAAGCCTCAACTGAACTTTGAAAAACAACTAATAAATAATATATTCCCGGAAAAAAACATTTGAAAAATAATTCTGAATAAAACGACATAGCATGTTAATAGAATTCATAATTTTATACCAGTCAAAAGGAGAGGTTTCTTGCGGAACAAAACACCTCCTCAAACTATGCACACGAGTTTTTTGCAACAAGGACACGAAAGCTAAGTTCCTGTGCAACTTCCCTCAAAGACAGAAGGGTTATTGGCTGCAACTATCAACAGACGTTTCATCCATCTCTGTGTAGTGTGAGTTACACCCAGGCTATGCGTGTATGTTAGGTACTCGTAGTTAGCTAGCTGGCTTATTGCTCCCTCACGAGTCAGAGTTATTTACTCATGCGTTCTCTCTGGTATGCTCATGCAGTACCAAACTCCAATCAGACACCTGACATTGTGTGTTGTCTCGCTATTCGGCAAACAGACATTCCCGTTAAACCTTGATTTTAGGGCTTAATCGAATCAATGTAATGTACTCCCCAATTCGGCATACATCAACTACATCTATACCAATACCATTTTTAACGATTACAATACTATTCCTGCTGTCTTCTTTCTTAATAAAGGCAGTGCGAACCGATTGTTATTGCTAGTATTTCCTTTAAAACGTGTTAGTGGTTGGTCAGATGCACTCAGAAATGATAAGGAGACATGTAAAGCAATTTCCATGCCACGTCCAATTGAGATTAAATCGCGCAGCTATTAATTATTATTTGGCGTCATGTTACCTTGGCAGTTGAAAGTAAGCTGCCACCCTGTATCAACTAAAACTTCACTTTTGAAAACTATTTTGGAAAACAAAACAAAACAAAAAACCCCAAAGCAAACAGCTATAAACAATTTGCAAGCTAATTGAGATCACTGAATGAAAATGTGAATCAATGCTATACTGAAAATATTGTGTTTTTTTAAATAGTTGATGATGATGTCTTGTGACAATCAGGGACAGGTCTTCCATTTTTGTATAAACCCTCTTCATCCTTGTCTGTGGTCACTTTTCCTCTCTCTCACCTTTTACAGTTTTACAGCCTTGATGCTAGTTTGAAACCAGCTTGTGTCTTTGATCACTCATCATGATGCGCTACTGGGGAGAGATCCCTGGACCTACAGGGGCACCTCCCAGCCGCAGCTCCTTTGACTTGCTCCAGCGTGAGTTTCGCTCTGTGGAGATGCAGGACCCTCCCCTGCACCAGCCCTCAGCCCAGCGTCCCCGACCCACCACGATGCTGGACATCCCCTCAGAACCCTGCAGCCTCACCATCCACACAGTGCAGCTGTGTCAGCATGCCCGCCGCCTCCGAGCCCTCTTGGCAGCGGCCCAGGCCCAGGCTCAGGGTCAGAGCTCAGCGTCCTCTGAAGGGGGCAGCAGGATGGAGGAGGGTGATACCAGCCTCCCCCTACGTCCTCCCACTCCACCTGTCATGCCAGATGATCTGTTACCTGTGGACAGCAAAGCCCCACGGCAACCCTTCCAGCTCCGCCACAGTGACCCTGAAAGTGACTTTTATAAGTAAGTTAATCTTTCTGTGTGGCTGAGCTAAGATTGGAGGCCTCTTTTCTAATTAGATACCTTCCATATCTATCGAGGCATCTGTGTTGCAGTTTAGATATTATGATTTATTCACATATCACCCGATATATCACAGATATAATCTCAGTCAAGCTAGCAACTAGGTATTATTTATCTCCTTCCATCTCCTTTGGTTCTTAGGGGTAAAGGTGAGCCTGTCACAGAGCTGAGTTGGCCCTCCTGCAGGCAGCTCCTCTATCAGTCAGTGGCCACCGTCCTGGCCCATGCTGGCTTCGAGTGTGCTCAGGAGAGTGTGCTGGAGACTCTGACTGACCCGGTCCACCGCCACCCGCAGCAGGCGGGTGAGGCGCAGGTAATGCTCGTGGACCAGGAGGCACGGCTAGGGGCGAGCCCATTCCCAGATGTGGTGGAGCAGGTGTTTCATGAGGTGGGCATCGGCAGCGTGCTGGCCCTGCAGCGCTTCTGGCAAGTGAGGATCAAAGACTATCACAGCTACATGCTACAGGTGAGGTGGGGAATGTGTGATATCTGCTACTAGGATTCTGCAATTTGCCACTATATACTATGAGAAGATACAAGTTTGTCAGCCATCCAAGATTCTGTGTATCTATCCCTATCTTCCCTATCCCTATAGTAGTATTGATTAATCCATGTATATAAGTCACTGAATATACGACATATATAGACATATATAGGCAAAACAGACATTCCTGCCTGTTTATGTTACTCATAAACTCATTTGATTTTTGAGACAATGTCAGAATATGTCAGTAATTATAGATATCATGACATAAAATGACATTTACCCAGAAAAAGTTTTTTATTCATATCACCCACTTCTGTGTGTTTGTGGTGTTCAACATTATTTTTGGCAGTTTGGTATGTAAATATTTTTTGAAAATTGATTTGCATCATGTGCATCAGTTTATGTATATAGTGTACAAATGGCAGAGTGGGAGCTACAACATAGACCAGCAGCAACTTTCTTCATGTTATTTCTCTTAATCGTCAAGCGCTGAAACAATTAGTCAATTAACTGAATAGTCTATTATCAGAAAATTCTGATGATGGATCAGTTTTACGCCATATATTAATCAAAAACACCAAATATCCCGTATTTTGAACTTCTCAAATATGAGGATTTGCTCATTACTTTTCACTATGTTTTGACATTTTATAGACTAAAGAATTAGTCCTTAAAATAATCAGCAAATTAATCAATATTGGAAATAACCATTTTGGGCACACTGCTGAAAAAAAAGTGTTTTTTAGTGTGTAAAAAGTACCTTGGCTTCATCACAACATGCTGAATCATCGGGTGAGAACAATGGACCGTATGGCAATTTGTGTGCAAGCTGCTTTGAAGTGAGACAGAAACCAAAGTGAGAGAATCACTGTCCTCAGTGCCAAAATGACTTCTAAAGATACACAAGTGATTAGCACTGTGGAGGGCAGAAAGTGCTGAAACTGATCCCTCAGATCAGCTTTGCTTTTATACCTAATTATGCAGAAAAATGTTAAATCCTGACATGTCTATTTGCTGAAGCTACTGACCGATATGTTTTGGTCAGAAGGGAATAATATGATCGGTGCTGAAGACGAGATCATCCAGGCTCAGTTCCCACATTATCTTTCACCAGACAAATAGGACTAATAGTTTTCTTTTTCAGGTCAGTAAGGATCTGTCAGAGGAATATGAGCGGCTGGTGAATCCAGAGAAAGCTCTGGAGGACTCCAAGCCCCCGAGGATAAAAGAGGAGCCCATGAGTGACATCTCCTTCCCTGTTAGCGAGGAGCCTGAAGCTGACCTGGCCTCTGGGGACCAGGCTCTGCCCATGGGGGTCCTCGGGGCCCACGGTGAAAGGCTGGCTTCAGGCCTGGATGGTGACCATTCTCCTCACACCTCAGGTGAGGCCAGCAAATTTAAATGCTCCATTCTCAAAGAATTTTCTGCAGAAAAGTCTCCAGTTTAAACCTTCACTTGTGGATGTACTGTGACCACATGGAGCAGGTAAATCTGCTGCTTGTAGGCTTGTAGCTTCAGTAAATCATCAGGTGTATTTTAATACGTAAGTAGCTTCCTACCTCCTTGACACTTAACTAGGACACTTCATAAAAAATGTCTCCTTCCAATAAGACTGACAATGTGACCTAGCTGTCATTAGCTCACTCTTCTGCTCGTGATAATTAATTAATAATTATGTCTGTGCTTGTTTTCTTTTAAGACATCAAGCTTATTGTGTTTATAGATGAAGATACCCTCAATCCTCTGCTGACCAGTAAATTGAGTTTGATGCAGTAACTTTTAGTCAAGCTCTGCTGCGGCAGGTGTTGCAGCTAGCTTGTTAGCTAGTTAAGCTGTATACAGAATATGATGATACTTTTAATGAGCCATGAAAATATTTTTGTTGGCTTAATCCACACACACTCACCGTATAAAAATGATTTGATTCGTACTGATAATTCAAACAAACTCTGTATAGTTATATGTTACATTTGAATGAGTCATAAAACCAGGAAATTTTGACTTCCTACCTTGAAATATTACCTAAACACTAAAATGGATATTCTTTTTTTAAATTTTACACATGAACCACAGTTTAATTACATTTTCACTACTCAAAACATCACTTCAAATAATTTGCATGATAAGAATACATAAGGGTTGTATCAGAGTTTTATGGTTCTATTTTTTCCCCATTCTAAAGAGATATGAGAGAGTTGGCATTTTAAAAGCCACACAGTAGCATCTGTAGCCACAGGCCTTAAGTTTACCTTCCAAAGCAGGAAACCAATATGTGGTGGAAAGTCACCTTTGCTGAATTTGTTCTCTCCTATAAGGTGGTGGCCTGAGCCCTGACCCTCCTCGCCATCCTGTGGCTCCATTTTTACCTGCGGCCACAGAGGGGAGGAGGGTCAGGGCTCAGGCCACCACCATCACCACCATCACCACAGCGTCCTGGGTGGAGATGTGTTCGAGGAGGGGGGACCCATGTCCACCATGAGCGAATCGGGAGGGGCCATGGCGCCCTCGCCTGCGGGAGCAGCGTCAGACGGCAGCTACGCCTCGCACTCACCTGACTCCTTGATGGGCACGTCGCCCGTCTTCAACCAGAGACCAAAGAAACGGGCGAAGAAGATGTGAAGAAGAGACAGTGGACTCTCAGTTTTCCATGCTCCTTACCTTGGATTGGTGGTGCTGGACTCCTCTCCGGTCGAGATCATGACCACTGCGTAAACTGACAGCAGACATTAATGTCATGAAAGAACTGAACTGATGAGAGGAAAAAAAAGATATTTTGTAATTTTTCATGTTTGTTTTTATGAGTATAGTTTCTGTCAAATAACTGAAACCCACTGAATATATTAAAGGGGTTTATTGTCAAAAAAATATCGTCCAAATGTTATGAATCATCATTTTTTCATTTGAGTTATTAAATGTAAAAAAAACAGGAGGTCCAAAACAAATCATAAACAGTTTAATTGTTCAGCAGAATGTTTTTTTTTCCCCCCATGCTATAAATCACTTTCTTCTCACCTACAAATTACTGCCTGTGACAATCAATACAATCAAAAGATGCTCCACCAAAAAGGAAGATATGTTTTTTTTCTAATGAACTTGGCGTTATGATGTATTTATAACCCCTCGTTTCCCTTCTGCAGCACACTACACTACTTTACATGTAGCCCAACGCAGCAGAGCAATCCACACAGAGACACACACACACACACACACTTCATGCACCTGTCAACCTGAAGCCGCTCTGCCAAATTAGCATCTGTTTCAGTAATGAGGCAAAGCTGTGAATGCAACACCAGAGGCAATTATGGTTTGGTTGTCTGCATCATGAAGGCGACATCAATCCAGCCTTAATGGCAAATTAATTATGGCATGCATAATTTTGCATGCTCAATGAGCAGGTCTGTTTGGATACATGTGATTTTCTTTTGTGTGGGCCTCTTTCATTTTCACAATAGGTGGGTCATTGTGGAAGTGCTGATGGGGTCATATGTATTGATATTCAAGCAGATGTACTGGTAGTTGATTTATGTTCTTTTTTTGTGGCACACCTTAAAAATGTGTTTGATCTGCAGTGCTGTGTGAGCCAGGTGGGAATAGGAGCAGCTGGAAATCAGTATTCCAAACTTAGGACTGTAAAGGCTCCCCTTGTTGATGCTAATAATTGTAAGCAGTGTCACCTGGTTCTAATGGGAGTCCTGAATTATCTTCTGCTCTGACATTCTGCAGGTAAAACTCCACAGTTGCAGCAGAAAAACAGCATCAGCAATGACCTTGTCTCTCCCAGTCTGTGGTCACTGCACAAAACTAAATCAGTGCCAGATGTGGTGCTCAGTACTTTGTCTTTCAGAAAAAATTATGGAACGAAAGTTGTTGTAGGCACAAAAGTCTTGTTTCTGGTTAAAGAGAGATTGTTATTGTCACAAGAAGTTTGTTGGTAGGAGAAACTTCTACCTTCACTGAGAGAGAACAGTCATTATTCAGGTGGACACCTGTCAGGGAGATGTCAACATACACTGGTTTGTTTTCAGCAACAGAGGGATCATACAGAAGATTGGTGACATAAATGTACACAGTACATACAACCAGTCACACCAGTCACTGACAACAATCATGAGGGGCCACCAGTCAATTTTGGGTAAGGTGCTTCTGACTTCTTCAAGAGTAGTTCTGTGAGTGTCTTGTTTGATTTAATTTAATTCTAATTCACATTTTAAGCTATTAACGCTCAGTAATTCCAGTCAGAAAAGAAATCATGGTTTGCCTTGTTGGGATGTTGGTAATGAAAAACCTTCAGAGATGTTGCTGTTGAGATGTGGCCCTAAGACCTTGACCTCTCTTCACCTGAACCCATCAGAAATAGGGATCATTTTGGAAGCCAGAGTTGTAATGGAGGAACTGAAGAACCCACCTCAGACCACATGACTCCTGTCTGGCCTGACTCACAAAATGCAACTGGAGTGCCAAGAATGCAGCGAAACATTTTAACTTAAGTATTGTAGAGGCTGCTCTGCCAAAATGTACAAAGATGTTTTTGTACCTTTTGTTAAATAAAATTTTGTAAATTAGTATATCTAACTAACAACACCAGTTACTAATCTTCTGTTGTGGAGTTTTAATAACTCCATCCTCAATTCAAAGTGCACCATGGAAATAACAGCTGCACCAAACAGATGACACTGGTCAAATCTCTTCAACATAGGTTGATAACGAAATAAACAGAAAAATTGTACTTTCAAACTCTTAGAAAGTGAATCTATTGCCTGAAAAATAGAAAAGCTTTTAGTGGTCACTGTTGTGACTGCCGGGATTAAATGGACTAACACACAGCCTTATTATATTTGTGCTGTGGCAATGTGACCCCTCAGTTTGTCAACAGCTGCTGAGTTGCTTTGTGCTGGGGAGAAAAGGTGTAATTACAAAAATGTCAAGATGTTTTTTGAGCAGGGGTCTCTGAGTGGGGCCAAATCGTGCTGAGAGCCAAAGAAAGGACCCAACAAATGATTAATTACCTTCCTACGTGCAAAGTCATTAATTTCAAATGAAATTTAATCTCTCCAGCCGTGTTGTGAGTTTGTGAGCAGAATGAGGAATATGTTTGATTTTTTTTTTTTTTTTTTTGGACACAATGAGCTCAGATAGTCCACCAGGCCGCTCATTTGTCTGTTTTTGAACAAATCACATGGAAAGTGGAAATGAGACACTCGACCCAGAGTAATGTCATCAAAGGATCTCTTAGAATTCTATTTATTGTAATCACGTCAAAGATACTGTACGTCTGCAGTGGAGACAAATAATGAATTATGAGAAGAGATGACGGTATCAAGAGAGAGATGAATTGCCAGACATATGGGATGTGACAGGAACAAAGGGTCCCATGCTACACATGCCTCCGTTACAGCCATTTCACCGCACGCCAGAGATGAGGGAACTGATTGCAAAGTGTCAGAGTCTCAGTCTGAATCAATCAATGGATATTTTCTCTCGGGTGATCTGACTCAAAATGTAAAATGAAACAAGAATTGATGCGGTCTTGTCAAACTTGGAGTTGGACAAACTTTTTTTTTTGGGGGGGGGGGGGGGGGTTATAATTAGCAGTAACAAATGAAATCTACAAGAGTTCATTGAAAAGAAGGAATTAACTGAAAAACATGCTGCTATTTTTGCACTACATTTTTAACCTCTATATGATAGTTATGAGTTACTTTTCAGATTAAGAGTTACAAAATTAAAAATAAGCTCTTGTCACCTTTCAGATGTCTGAGTTATTAGCAGTTCCACCAAAGAGTTCCCTTCCAAACATCTGAGATGGCTTCATTTAAGTAACTGCTCATGACTCCAGTATTTCCACACGACTAGAGAAAGGTTTGTGTATATGTGTGTTGTGCCAGTATACAGTTTCAGAGACCACCTCTCACCACACCTTGGAGAATATAGAGAATTACCCCCATATTTAAACAGCTGTCATGTCTCCACCCTCTCTGTGAATGCAGGCTTGTCACTCTTGAGTTTGACTTCAAAGGAATTATAAGCATAAATTAAATCTAACTTCACCTTGAGCAGCTACAACAGTAAAATCCTACCTGATTCATTGTTAACAATTCAATAATGTGACCCATTATAACATATCTGTCACTTCTAAAATAACATAATGAGTGCTGTCACTATTTATACTTTTAGTACGTTGAGTTTTATCGCAAGATCCTTGTGTATGACACAACAGTCACACAGCCTGTACCTCAGGTCTGACAAGATCCATCTGATGAGTAGTAAGATGATACACTGAAAGCAAAGCAGAGGAAACATATTTCTGCTACATTTAATCATGAGTCTTTTTTTATGTTTGTTTTTGCATTCCCTGATAATTTGACATTTTCAGCACCCTAAAAAGTCTTCACATAACACAGTCTTAGAAAAAAAATACCATGCTTTGTTGCCTGTGTGATGAGGGATTGCAAGTAGACAAAACTTTGTTTTAAGGAGTCACAGGCCATAGGATTTCATAACCACTGCACTACACAGGCAAATTTCAAGGCAGTATCTGCTTTGTTTTTCTCATTCTGTGGAGACAATTTGTCCCTGAAAGCAAATTGTAGTATTTTGATATGCAGACCAGTCTACCCACAAGCCTGGTTTGCCCCAAGTTAAGCCTCCCAGGCAGCCCTTGAACACACATCCTACCTCCTCCACAAGACCCAGCAGAATACAACCCATAACCTTGACTATATATGCCCCAAAGCTTTTGATTGGTAGAGCTCACCAGGAAGGCAGTACTCAGTGTGGGATGCCCAGGGCAAAATAATTCATTTCCATGTAGCCCTCCTTTATGTGCTTTCATATGATAGCTTTCATCTTTATAGAATAAAGTCGGCTCTGGAAATGGAGCCTTTCTACAGCAAATCCATTTTACTGGAAACAATATTGGTCTTTTGAAATGACATATTTCTGTGGTACAGCACTCTGATTTCCTTTATAGCAGTTCATCATTCCTCCATTGGAGGGCACTCCTGCGCCGCATTCGAACTGTAGCTGGACTGTGGCACCCTCCTCTTCAAATGCAGGATTTAGCATTCTTCCTGTCACCACTGAGACCTGGGCACTCCCAAGCCTTCTGAGCGAGCTGTAGTTTTATGGCATCAGAATTCTGCAGAGTGGTGCGGTCGAGATGTTACTAACTGAATACATTTCCTCAACACATGGCAATAATTAGCTTGCTGTTGCTGTTGCGTTCCGTGTCCCTGGATGTCTGGATTGGGATGTATCTAAAAGAACAGATCTGTTATGATACACCAAATGACTGAGCACAATGCACAATCAGTTGGATTTGTTCCTCATCAACATGAAAAATATTTCTGCTGGCCTGTCACTTGTCAGGATATCCCCCACTGTGATGCCAGTTTTTGATCTTAATATGCATTTCATTAAAAAAAACAAAACAAATACAAATACAAATACAAATACAAATAAAAAATCTTTGTTCAAACCCTAATTGCTTGTCAATCGTGGCAGCCAGTTGTTGAGCTAGGTGTTTTCTCACATCTACCTCTGCAGCACGAGGGCTAGGGTAACCAATTAGGGTATTGTGTCTGCATATAGCTGGCAGGGAATGTACAAAAATAGCACCACCATTTTTCTCATTCCATTCCACCACAATTGATATGACTGTGGGTAATGTATTCACATCAGGCACTGAAAGCACTTTAGATGATAGCACTGATATCATAAAGAAGCCTTCAATCCCTTCCCGCACCATCTACTGTACAGTACAGGCTCTTAGTGCTCGTATTCATTAAACTGGCTCAAATTTAAACGTGCCTGGAATTGCCTTTGCATGAGTAACAGGGCTAAAGCGCTGTTGTGTGCTTTCACATTCATCCTTGTAAGAAAAGATGAAGGTTGTTTTTGTTGTCTTTTGCTTGGTTTTCAAAGTCACTGTTAAAAGTAAATCAATATAGAAAAATGAAAGATTCTGGGATTGTAAGGACCATCATTTTCCCATGATTTCCAAGCAGATTTATGGAAGTTTATTACAAAGGACGAATTGGAGATAATGATATTTTTGTAGAGTCTGATTCACACTGAATGTAAAAACATGTGTATCATGTCAGTGTGTTGAGATCTGACTGAGTTATGACTCACGGAGGGAGCGTGATTCTTGATGCAAATAAGTACCTCTAATCCATGGGCTGCAACAGGGCCAAAACAGAACACCAGCATGTGCCTGAAAAGCACACAGCTATTAACATGACATTAGCCATTAGCACAACACATGTGCAGTACGAGCGCAATAAAATGGCATTCATTATTGCTAATAAAATGCTACATGGGCTGGAATGCTGCAGTAAGGCATTTTTATGGGCCTTGTAGTGTATCCTCAAACCACAGTTGTCCAGAAAGTCCCAGAAAAAAAATAAGGGTCACTGGGCCGTTTCACCTTTCGCCTCGAGGCCCATTCTTGGAAAGCAGGCCGTGTTAAGTCTGACACAGTCATGAGCCCACATCAGTTTGTCACACCGCGGTAGTGAAGTTGTGACACTTTGATGAGTCCTCAGTGTCAGCTTGTTGATTCCGAGTATATGACACCATCCCATCCCCCGTCTGCTATCCGCTGGCACATTCTCCGAAACTGTCAAAACACTTTCAAGATCGTGCAAAACCGAGTGCAAGCAGCGACGGCTGACAGAAAGATGCTGCGGCTCCGAATGGAGGTGCTCGGTTTTTTGATATACGTGACACCATTCAATCATGATGGTTATTTATCGGCATTCCCTCCAAAACTGCTGATTTTAGATGTGCAGAGGAATGCCTGGCAGGGAGGAGATTTGTTTACTTGCTTGAGGTGATGTTGAAATGGGGAAGAAATGGTGACTGAACCTTTCTGTATAAGCAACATTCGAGGTTAAGAATCAGGTTTATTTCTAATCAAAAGAGCCAAATACTGTGGATAAAAGTTTCTATAATACCTTCCTTTGAAAATGTATCATGTTTAATATGCCAACTTAACAGTGTACCTGCAAAGCAACACTCTTCCTCCTCATACTCCTGCTACTTATTATTTGTCTCCCACTCAAACTTAGTCATCAAATTACTTTTCATGTTCAAAGCTATAAATTCCAGTCCAACCTCACTGAATCTTTGGAGCATGTGTTATTTTCCTCCTCACTATTTTTCATGCTCTCTGAGATGTTTTCTTTCGCTGTTAATTCTCACACTCGCAGATGGAGCAACAAAGCAAGCTCATGCTGAGAGATCGGTACCGTTTCAGTTCACATTATCAGGTGCAATGAAGAACATGGTAGCACTTCATAGGCCTCATTTTGTATTTTGTTAGTTAAGTTGAGGCAGAGTTTTTGCCACATTATCTCATGCAGTGCCATCTTCGTTTTCGCTTCTTGAACTTGAGCTCCTCCTCAGATCTGTCTGGTTTTTCCTTTCATTGCCAAGTAACACTTGGCAATTTGATTTGTTTCTCTGTTGCCTGGTATTGTTGACACTGAGACAAGTTTGTTCATTGTCTATAATGAGTGCTTTTTGGGTTGTTTCAGCTCCTTGATATTTAGAGAAACTCGGGTGGAAGAACCTATTTTGGCAGATTCCTGCCAGTGCAAAAATATGTGCTGCATGATTGTCAAGCAATGCAACAGTGGGACAGAGCCTGACAATGCTGAAAGGACATACAGCAGTAACAGTCTGACATTTTTCACTTATTTGCTGTATTGACCTCAGATATAAGAAAACTGCACAGTGCAGCAAGCAATTTTAAAACATTTTACTCTTTGAAAACATAATTTATTTAGAGCACAGGTGAGTTCATTACTTTTTATATTACTCTCATTACTCAGCCCAGTTTTGTCAAAGGTGCCTTTAAAGCCTCCACACTCACACGTTTCATATACAACAAGCTGCATATGTTTTGGAAGTATTTACTGACCAACAGCTAGCTTAGCATTAGCCCTGGTGACTGCAGGTCAGCGCAGCAGCACTTCAGGAGTCCAGGAAGGTCCTCCAACTCTGAACTAACTTCTCAACCCAGAACTTGTACAACCATAACCTTTTTTGTTTTTGTTGCAGCTGTGTATGTTCCTGGTGTTCTGTTTGTCCTGTTTCCTATCTTCTCTGTAGCTCTGCCCAGGTGCTACCTGAATACCCATCAATGAAGTGCAGCTGGCCTGGGAATGAAGTGCTTAAAGGCTCCTGTGGCAGCATCTGAAAGCAGAGGCTGCTAGTGTGGCGACTGCTGAACTTGCTGCCTCCTTTAAGCTGGGATTTTTGTGTTGCTGTTGTGTTTTGCCTTTGCCTTGTGTCTTTTGTAGCCTTGATTTTGTGTCTTGGTTGTTTATGTTGATCAATCCCATGGATCTGGTTGTTTTAAAGGTGTTTTCTGTGCTTTATTTGGGTCAGTGGTGGAGTGTTGTGTGCCCCCTGATTTTGTTTCCTAGCTGTTTCCCACTGTTTTCAAACAAGCTAAGGCAACTGCAACTGCTGGCTGTCACTTCTTATTTCATGCAGACCTAAGAGCAGTATTGATCTTGTCATCTGATTGTCAGCATGGAGGCAAATTAGCAAATTATCATATTTCCCAAAACAGATATCCTGTATCCTATCCTGTAAGTTTGTTGCAAAACTGAGACAACTTTAAAAACAAGAGCTTCTAGTCTTTTGTTTCACAGGGGCCGTGACACAACACATTTAAGGTTTCAAGTAAGCATATGTAGTTGGGGGAGATAAGGCTAGAAAAATATAGGGAGAG
This sequence comes from Lates japonicus, assembly GCA_033238685.1. NCBI lineage: Eukaryota > Metazoa > Chordata > Actinopteri > Centropomidae > Lates > Lates japonicus. The sequence goes on along the minus strand of BRZM01000464.1, from coordinate 5,204 downwards.
TGAAGCTGACATTATCTCTGCTCAGTTATCAGAGGCTCTCAAAAATGATTACCAGCAGCAAGACCAGAATGACCAGCTTTGAACCTTACTGCAGTGCCATTTGGGTACATTTTGGTCCTGACTGACTTACTATGATAACACAAAGAATATTCTGGGGTTGAGTAAGTTCTAGGGCAATGGAGCAGCACATCTAAGATCATCTCAGAGGATAAATGAAAGTCTCTCTAGGCTTTTTTATAGTCAGGACCAGTTAAGGCGTGATATTATGATTTAGTGACCTATATCTGCTTTAATCATGACTAAGGTCAAACAGGGTTGCATACAAACCTGCATTACCCTTTTAAAAAATCTAATAATCATTTGAGCTCAATTAAATCCTGTAATCCACTTAAAATGCAGCTTATTGAAACCATGTGTTGCTGAGAAGTTCCTACTGTATGCACTTTGGTTTTAAAATATGTGGCCTTCAAATGCCTTTGCTATACAAATGATTCAATTACTCCTCCTTTTAAATGTGCAAGCGGAGATAGGGTTTTGCTGCCAGAGAAGGAGGAGAGAATGAAATTAACCTCAGCTTACTCCCTATGCCCTCGACACTTGTATTATGATTTTCTATTAAAACCATATCTTTCCTATAATGAATTCAGTCCTTCTACAAGAGAAGAGTCCCAGCATTTGCACAAACTAATTTTTGTTTGTGTTCAGGTGAACTCTCAAATGAGAGACCTGCTGACAGTGCGGCACAGAATACCATGAAAGACCTATTAAAATGTTCAGAGAGTAGAATGGAGGTTTTTACACCAATCATGCGAGCCAATGACATGGCAATTACTGTTAAATTGAAAAGATTTCTTTTAAAAGAAGGATAAACAAATGCAGAAAATAACAGGTTTTTGATGAACTGGGTACAGAAAATCTCCACTCACAGAACACTTTATCAGTAACACCTGTACACCTACTTATTCATGCTGTTATCCAAACAGTCAGTCACATGGCAGGAATATAATGCATAAAATCATGCCAATACATGCTTCACTTAATATTCACATCAAACATCAGGATGGGGAAACATGTGATCTCAGGGACTCAGGGTTTAAGTCTCACTTACTTTTTTTTTTTTTTTTTTTTTACTCAGAATGTTGTAAAAAACATAGAGCAAGCAACATAGAGGAGGCATGTCTCCAGATGTCTGCTATCAGTCATAGTTTGGGCTAAACAGTAGACCATTGTAAAACACTGTGGAGGTCATTATGACCTGAACTATTATGAATATTAAATATTAAAGCACACTAGAAGTAAGAAAAATCCTTCACAGACCCAACCTGCCTTGTGTCAACAGTCCAGGCTGGTGATGATGGTGTAATGGTGTGGGGAATGTTTTCTTAGCACACTTCAGGCCCCTTAACACCAATCAATCATCATTTGAATGCCACAACCCACTTGAGTATTGTTGCTGGCCACATGCATCCCTCTACGGCCATAGTTTACCATCTTCTAATGGCTACTTCCAGCAGGATGTCGTCATGACAATGAGCAGTGAGCCTGGTATGACATGATGTCACATTCATTATTACATTATTAGAACTGATCTGTGGACAAAAGGTTGACTTCAGGGTGAAAGGCAGATGAGGTGGCTATAGTCAGGTGTGAAATTAAATGGCTAATTAATGCTGTGGCTGGAGTTTCTCAGGTATCCTCAAGAAGCTGCATTTTCATTCCTTTTGTGATCAATTTCTATTCAGATCTGACGCTGTTCCTTTGGCCGTGAGGCATCAGGGGTTGTTTCCATGCAGCTGCTCCGACGAGAAGAAGAACTCGATAAACAAGATCAGATTGCACAGACAGACGGGGGATGAGCTGTTGCTATGGCAACCCCCCCTACACCATTTCTCCCCAGAATCAAGATCCCTCATTCTAGATGCCAGCGATGCAGGAGAGTCTGATCCAGCAAGACTTGGGAAGTGACAGACAGACAAGACGCTAGTCACCGTGGGTAATCCAGAGTGGGTGTCATGACCTGATGGTATCTGAACTGTATATTCCGTCCTTTGAGAACTGTGATGGCTGTCAAGAAGGCATCTAATGGTGAGAGAAATGGAGGAAAACATCAGCAGTTGCTGACGCAAAAGTACATTTTATGCATTGAAAGCAAATGACGGGCAGACGGGAATAGACGCTTGAAGAGGTGCGCATGTTTGAATGCACAGGGACAGACATCACACATACACATGCAGATGTACACTCTCTCTCCACACATGCCCATACATTGCCTCTCCTCAGTTCTCTGCCTGTGCACTGTAAGCTGCTGTAACTGAAACATTCACATGCTTTCCTTAGATGTGAGCTGTCATGTACATCCATTTTATAAGCTCACACAGACAATTTCTGTACTTATAATGAGCCTTATGCACCCCCCCCCTCTGTTATTGTCCCCTCTTTTTTCCCCTCTCATTCAGCTTCACTCCAAAAGCCTCCCCCCCCGGTGTCTCTCCTGTCACAAAACTGTCTTTCAAACCTGCTTATCTGTAGACAAGCATTGAGCCTATCAGGTGGGATTCAACATCAATAAATGAGGCATGCACAGCGGTGACGTCAACTGGCGCTCGCTGCCAATATAACTGAATGTCAGTAATTCCGCTGCACTGTGAGACAATGGGATATGCGGCATCTAAACTGACAACTGGAATTATTGGTGTTTTCAGGTGCTTGCAAGTTTCCTTAGCTTGTAAATGAAGGCTTTTTAGTTGTTGTTACTGTCAGCTCTTGAATCATTGATGATCATGTGAGTCAAGTGCTTGAATGTAAAGAAAGCTTTTATTTGTTGTAGCCCTCAAAAGAATATAAGAGAACATTTCACAAAGCAGTAGGTAGGTACCCGCTGCATTATGGGTAATGCTGGATAATCAAAGTCATATTTATGTCAGAGCAGAGCATGGGGGATGTAATATGCAATATCACCCAGTGGAAACGATGGGAAACATGCATCACGCTCTCTGTCACTTGGATTCAGTTGAAACCAGACGTGTGCAACTGCACGGCATTAAGAGTTGGAGTGAGCTCCCGCCTGCTCGCTGTAGTTTAGACTGAATGGATGTGAGGCTGAGGCCATTTTTACACTGACAACCAACTGTGTAGCAGGGACAGATCATCGGTCAACCCTCCTCCCTCCTACAGGGCACCATCACTCTCCTTCTTTTCTCTGTGTGCTCTCTTTAAGAGGAAGGGATATGCTCAGTATTTGCAAATGGGTGGGGGGGGGATCCAAAACAAATGTTGATCCTGGTGCCGAATCATCTCCAATGCTGGATGGTGGATGGAGGAGAAAAATGCACACATGTGGTGGAAGACTGTACTATACTAAATACCCAGAGGATAGTTACCTGAGCAAACTGCAGTATACATAATATCTGCTTTAAAGACGAGGCAGGAGCACTTAAAATGTGAGAAAGTTGGTGGGAAGGCAAGCAAGCGACATAAGCCATTTCTTGTCCCTTAGAATATTGTTATGATATTACTAGTAAGTATAAAAACATAGCTTTGCTTCAAAAACAGGCCAAGCTTTCCATTTTTGCACATATACAGTCTACTGTGAAAATAGGGGCAGATTTACTACTTGAATTTCTTAGCAATTTTTTAAATAATGACTTCTTTATCTCGAATGCCAAAAAAGCGTCTCAGCTTCTTGTCAACAGCAGATTTTATCAGCTGATAGGCTTAGGTTGACTTCAAAATGAGCATTTAAAGGGTGTTTAATATGCACCTTATGGCTGAGTCTAAAGCTCTGTATGTCCCAGGCAATAAGTCAGTGTTCTCACCATTATCCATACAAGAGATGTGGAAATAAAGATACTGCAGTGTTCTTGTATTACAGTGTAGTGGTAGCTTCTTCCAGTGTTATTCCATTTTAACATAAGTCTGTTAAACTTATAGTTTAAGTCAGAGTTTAAATTGATGTTAATTTATGCTATTTTACATATTTTCAAACAGTATGTTTCACTTTTACAAGATGATGTGATAATGAGATTGGCTGGGATTGCCCCCAGGTCAGGAACAGGACAGAGGTGCTAAAGTTAGCCCACACACTCATGGCAACCAGGACTGGTTTCTGCTCAGTGCGGAAATACTACACAGAGGACGTGCTAGTTGTGAGGTGTGGGGCTTTTTTTTTTTTTTTTTTTTTTTTTTTTTTACATGCAACCTTTAACTCCACATACTAACATATAACATATAACTGCTTTTACATGCTAACATGTACTCTACGTGACAAACAAACTGACAGTTATGTGTAAATTTGGTGGAATGCTCTTTAAAATATGTGTGGGTTTTTTTAGGCAGAATATATGAATCACCACACTTCCCCTACAGGATATTTTCTGTCTTTATTTTCTGGCAGATCTATAGTGACAAGCAACATTAATTATGAAATGTACCAGCGAGCCAAAATTGTCACAGCAAATAGGAGAATAATCATTTGGCTCATCAATATGCAGTCCACACTAGGTATTAAAGCCCTGAATGAATGTAGTGATTGTGTAGAAACAGTTACAACACAGAGAAAATCAAGTTTTATGATAATGCAGTCAGGGGTGAATAGAACGAAGTAAACAAGTCTGTTACTTCAGAAGTTGGCTTAGTTCTTAATGAACTACTTTTCGTTTCTAATCAGGCTGTCTGAGGCAGATGTCACATACTGTAAATAGGGAAAATTATAAGTATTTTAAGATTTGTAGGTTTCCTGTGCTGCATTTTTTCTGTACTAAACTGAATATTAGAGGCTTATATTAATGACCATAATGGACTTATTTAAAATCAAGTGTCCATTCCCTCCTCTAAAACAGGCCAGCTAATATGATTGAAGCTTGAAAAGATCAGTCCTAAGCATACACATTCATATTTATACTGACATTAAATATTTATCATCTTCAAGGTATTTGGAACCGCAATGCATCAAACTGTACAAAATTGGAGCCTACTTTTTCCTCCTGACATTTGCAATAAAAATAATCACGTCTTGGCATTTGGAAATGTGAATCTTAACTATCCTTTTGGATCTACTGTGAGAGAATTGCTCAGTGAATGCTTTTCTATCCTGTTTTGGATGAGGCAGTCTGACACTGAATGTCTAGCCTGAACAGCTGAACTGAAGCAGCCAACACAACATGCACACTAAGTTCAGTGCTGAGGCTTCTGGAAGCAACATTCAC
>BRZM01000463.1:0-81176 GCA_033238685.1 Lates japonicus | reverse complement strand
CCACTTCGTCGTTTTTTTGTGCCCCACACACACACACACACACACACTCGCTCATAAAGTAAAGAAGTAAAACAAGGCACGGACAGGCGGGCAGGCACGGAGATTTCGTTTCGGTCGATTGTGTGATTGCGGCGCACCATGAGAGCGCCTCACCGCTAGTAACGTCTGTTTTCTGCCTCAAAACAAGCTGTACGGTTGTTGACCAGGGGAGGAGAGATAAGCAGCCAGGGAACAACTTACTAATCCCCGGGACGGTCACATTCACGGCGGGGCTCGGACCCAACAGAAATGGACAGGGGCAGCACGAACTGGATTAAATGATAGGGAATACGGAGACGCCGCGAACAAAGCGAGCCTGATAGTGTTATGCCCGTTAACCCGTGTGGTCTTTATTTGACTGGAAATGGGAGCTTTAACGAGCAGACAAAACATAGGCGTGGAAGAAGTGGACATTCCGTCCAATTCGGTGTACCGTTATCCACCGAAATCTGGTAAGTCACCGAACTGTTGTTCGGGCTGGGGGTGGGTATCTGTTACATGCTCCAAAGCTCACTGCAGATGCTTTATTTTGTGCTATAAACGAATGGGGGACATATGAAAAGTAGCCCAGGCATCATCATACCCTGGTTGCTGACAGGCCTACAGGGTATTTCGGCCTTTAACCTGGAGTAGCTACCTGTGGAGAGAGGGTGGATCCATACCTGATTTTTCTGAGCCTCCTTTCTACCGATTTTTTCCTTAACATATTCACAGTTAGCTTTGCCTTCACTTCATTTTAATTCATTACATTTAATCATCTATTCGAATTTATTTCTGGCACTGCAGCATTGTAATCTCCATGGAAGGCTACTGACAGCAAGACAGGGACATTTTACCCGTTTAACTGTGTATCATGAATCCTATTAATTATCCACATATTTCCATAAGAAACACCCATATTTTCATCTATTTGCAGAGGTTGGACCAGGTCTTATTTATGTGCATCCATTGGCATCTATTAGTAGGGAGCTGGACTTTGGTTGATAGCTTCATGATTGCCACAGTCTGCCTGTGAAATAAATAAGTGATGATGGATCTCAAGAGGACGAAAATAAAAACACCAAACACCATCAGCAGTAGTGATGAAAGTAATCTGTATGTTCAGTGTAAATTAGGTTTTTAGATTTAAAATAGGACTGAAACCAATTATTAGTTCCATTATTATTACATTTGAAGATTAGTTTTGCAATATTAGATGCCCACAATGATTTCCCAGAGTAGAGGCTAACATCTTCAAATTGCCTAAAACTCAAATATATTAATTTCACAGTGATATGAAACACAGAAAAGCAGCAAATCCTCACATTTTAGAAGCTGTAGACAGTGAATATTTGGCATTAGACGAGTGAACATCTCATTCCCAAGTTCATTGTATTTAAATATAAAACTGTAACTAATTACCTTTTTCTTTATCAATTGTTCTTTAAGTTTTCACAGTCAGTTAATCAATTGGTCAAGAAAAAACATCCACCACAATTTCCCACGGCCAAATATGATGACTTTAGATTATTTGTTTTGTCCAACCACCTATTCAGAACCCAAAGATATTCAGTATTTTGGTTTAGGGCTTTATGAAAACCAGCAAAAAAAATCACATTTGAAACTAGAACAGAAGCTTGAACCTGTGATTTTTGGCAATTTTTTAAGTAAAAATGCCCAAAAGTCACAACTTAGGTTATTAAAGTAGCTGCTGTTCAATTTTCTTTTGATCGATTAGTCAATTAATCAACTACTTTTTCAGATTCTGAGTGCCATTCCCTTGTTTTTTGATCAGTTATTTAATAACTAAAATAATAGTTTTTCTAAATGTATCTTGTGTATTATTAAGGCAAAGTCCTTGTACAACTTAAAGCAACATAAACATTGACAGATATGAGAAGTTTTCCTTAATTTTTTAAGATTAAATGAAGGTTTTTGTTTTCATGTTGTTTGTGAAAATCAGGCACTGTAATGGCACCTATATCAGAACATTTCAGACAATAGCCAGCCCCTATTATTTATATATGTAATAGGTTTGGCTGTACACTGTATGTCTTCTTGTTGCTCCTCTATGTGACATTTTGTGATTACAGCTCTATGTTCAGCTCCCTATTGGGGTTTAGCAGTAATCCAATATTACCACTGAAATTGCATTGTGAAGATATAATGTTATTGCTTTTCATTTCTATCATGAGCTGAAACATAAAGCACATTAAAATCTCTCACAAAATGAGATCTGAGATAGAATCGGAATATAAGCAGTGTTTTATTGTACTTAGACTTGATGTGTTGGGCTATATACCAATATCACAATGATATCTTAGATTTATAGTGATATTATATACTGAAGGGAAGAAAAAATTGCTGATTTGTGGCTGCCATTAGCTCTCCTCTCACCACAGTTGAATTAGTCACAGGGTGTATGATTTTGTGATATAACCGTCCTGGTTGCAGCCTGAGGGAGTGGTGGTGGTGGTGTTGGGAGGGGAGGAAGGTGGTGGCAATGGCTGCCGGTGAAACCGATCTGTCAGCCCCAGTTCCTGTCTGTGGGATCTGGTGACAAAGCCTTGACCTAGCTTGCCTCTCCCACCTGCTGTAAATAATAATAAGGTAATGAAGAGAGAGAAGATGAGAGCATCGTCACTGGAGCTTTTTTTAGTTCATGATTTGTCATGTTATGGATTTTTTACAGAGTGAATAGCTTTAAGGTCAGAGCATCCAAACCCCAAACAGAGTCTGATTCAGATCGGCATGCCAGACTAGATGCCTTCCCAGCAGAAACATGACTTGACTGTCCAGCGTGTATTTAAAGACTCCAAACCACCATTACAGTCTTATGATATTAGTCCACTCTATGATTAAAAGGCAGAACGTCTATTTAGACCTGTTGTCACAAAACCAAGCTCGTAGTAAACAGGTGGACAAACTGCAGGCCAGAATATCTTCACCAGGCCTATTCAGAGCTTCATTTGTCCTCTAAAAATAAAACCATTTCCTATTATTTTTAGTCTTACCTGCCTGATTAATCGAGGATAAATGCCTGTGAAGCTCACTAGCTGTTGTTTTTGGTGTTTGAGATAAAGCAGTTTGACATTGTTTGACTGTTTCAGTGGTGACTGGAGGTATGTGTGGCAGCTAACTGATATTAACAGGAAATGTTAATGTTTTATGTGAAGTGTGTGAAGTGCCAGACGTGAAGGCACTAATCTCAGTTTTAACTCTTTTTATCCGTTATTGGAGCCTATAATTTTATTTTCCTAGAACAAGTGCAAAAAGAATAAAATTATTTCAGCAGCTCTCATTTATTTAATGTAACCATAATAGTGTAGCCTGATAATCAGACTGAACTGCACTATTTCTGCTTTATGGTTCAAGTAACTGAAAAATTGGAGGTGAGGGCAGAGACTCAAGGATCTGGAAGCAGGCAATTCTATGCTATAATTTAAAATATAATACTGTAGTGCAGAACTTGGTTTCTACAGGTCAGATTTTAATTAGTATAAGGAAAAAATAAGTAGAAATACATGCAATTTTCAGTTTTTAAATGGAATTATTTTCTGAAAACAGATAACAGTAACTTGATTCAAGATATATAAATAAGATATTAAGACAGAATAAAAAATAATTCTATAAAGTGGTTTGAGAGCAGGTTTAAATACAGCCACACTATGTTCTTGATTTAGCTCTTCTTCCTTTGTATGATTGTTTGATTGTTTGATTGTTGATTGTAATCTCAGGCGATGTGGTGTTTTTTGAGTTTCCTGTGTTTAAAAGTGAGTGTCTCTGTGCGCAGGGAGTTACTTCGCGAGCCATTTCATCATGGGGGGGGAGAGAAGTTTGACTCCACCCATCCAGAGGGTTACCTGTTTGGGGAAAACACAGACCTTAACTTCCTGGTACCAGACCTGTGGCGGTACGTATTCTCACATGCTAACAGCTAAATCAGATGTTACATATACAAACAATCTCACCACAAGTTTAGCCTGTGTTGGCCTAAAAATTGAGCCTGAAAGTTTTTGTTAGCTGTTGTTTCCAAAGTAAAGAATGAAGAAGCAAAATTAGATAAAACTGTACAAGGTATGTAAGTATGTACATTGAAAACAAGAACTTGAACTGGTAGTTATTCTCATCATTGATTAATTTGCTGATTTATTTTTTTGATGTGTTTACTATGTAAAACATCAGAAAATAGTGAAAAATGCCAAGTTGATGTCTTAAAATGTCTTGTTTTGCCCAGTCAACTGTCCAAAATCCGAAGATATTTAATGTACAATAAAACAGAGAAAAGCAGCAAATCCTCACCTTTTAGAAACAAAGACAGCAATTCTTTGTCCTTTGGTTGATCAGCTAATTGATTAATCAACTACTCATTTCAGCATCAAAGGGTGTAGCTGTCTCTTTGTCATTAAACAGGAGCAGATACATTTCGGCATCAGTGACTCCTGCGGTGGCAATTAACAGGCTTTCAGACTGTCGCTGATTGAAAATTAATTTCAGCATCTCATCCTGTCAAACTAATTAAAAGTGAAATGACACAGTCGGCCCAGCTCCCTGTGCAGAAATGTTGATAAGCAACGGTTCCTCCGGAGGGTTTGTTCAACCTAATCATGAACCTGAAGGTCAAACTAATGAGAGCTGGAGATCAAAAAGAGCCCATGTCCGCAGAGGAAAGAGAGAATTTGACACAGACTGAAAGGCTTGGAGGGAGTTAAAGTATTTGACTAAGTGAAGCTGATATGGAGAGACTGGGCTCCATCTCTCTGTGTTCTAATCTCAGTTGCTCTGCTGTTTCTGTCTAGACTGGAGCTAAAATTAGGAGTGCAGTTTTCCTCCCGATTATGTGGGTGTTTATAATCCTCCTGTGGGCACAGAATTCAGCTGGTGATGGTGTTTTTGTATGTGTGTCTGAAGCTTTACCAGCATTATATAATGTTTGGTGGTTTCTGAGCAGATGGTGGTGTGGAATCATAAACCCAACCGCAGTTGTTGTGTTCACGGTGTCCTGCACTGCTCTACAAATATGATAATGGATGGGGATACGTTTAGGGATTTTAAGAAACTCCTGTGTGAAGCACAGGGATATCTAAAATGGATTTTGGCTTTAGGGGTGGCCATGCTGGTTTGTCAGTTGGTCCAGACTGAAATATCCCAAATATTCAACTCAATTAACAACTATTTGATGGATTGCCATGAAATTTTGTACATTCACGGTCCTGACAGGATGAATCCTGCTGACTTTAATGATCCCCTTACTTTTCCTGCACCACTATGAGCTTGATATCTTTGAACTTCCAGTGAAATGCCTTAACAATTATCAGATGGACTGTCTATTCATGCCCCTCTCAGGATGAACTGTAACAACCCCTGATTTTTCATTTAGCACCATCATCAGGTCCAGCATGTGTGAGGAAATATAGGCCTATTTATAATGTAAGACCTACGGTGTTGCCTGTGAGTTTCCAATGAATGGCTCTTTTCAGCATCTGTTACTCCGTGTGTGTGTTTGTTTGTGTGGTTTACAGGCGTGACTCCTGCTGAGCCCAGATGTGTAATAGTACTGAATATGGTGCCGTTCAGAGCCACACAAACACCCTTATCCACACACACACTCACACACACAGATGAGGGGTTGTGTGGAGGTATCTGACCACATCCTGCATGTTTCTCCTCCAGAGATCCTCAAACCACCCCGGCTCTCCCTTTACACTCAGTCAGCAACTTCTGGCTTCAAACACACGACAAAAAAGTGCTGTGAAATGAACCACAGATTGGGTCAAGTTTAAAGGCTGTGTGTCAATTTTATACCAGGATTTTTAATGATGTTTTTTTTCGCTAAAGGCTGGGCTCGTCAGTAAAAAAGCAGAAGGTATTTTTGTATTCTTTTATTTATTTATCTGTGACTTGACGTTATCAAAATTTTCCTGATGCAGTGAACCTCAACCATCTGGTCCTTTTAACCAGCTTGAAATAAAGACAGACTCCATTTGACCCTGGACTGTTGTACACTTCTGCGGTCCTTGTGTGTGCAGAAATGTGCCAAACAGTGTCTGAAGTGTCAGCCTCGTCCCTGGAAAGACACAGTCTGAGCAGATTTTTTGCCCCGGCTCAGCACTTGTCAGCATGGATCTCTCTGGTGCTGACAACACTTTTGTGTTAAGGTTAAACCAGGAGCAACCGCGGTCATCGTGTAACCCTGAATTCCCTGCGGTGAAGAGAGGAATGTCGGGGTGGTTGAGGAAAGCTGAATACTACTACTCTTGAGTCGCATAACTTGTATTTTGCATCTATAATTTGTTGTTTTCTTTTTGTTTTCAGTTCCCGTATGCAGCCCCTCCACCTCAGGAACCAGTAAAGACGTTACGAAGCCTTATAAACATCCGTAAGGACACACTGCGGCTCGTTCGGTACGCACCTCTATCCACCTAAACACATATGTAACCCCTCATTACACCACTGTTCTCTTATTTTATACCTGCAGAGCTATTTTTAGGGAACAAGCCACTACAGCTAATTAAAGGGATGGTGTCAAATCATACATGTTATTTTTGTAATTCAGTCTTCTGTTTTCTTCAGGGATAATTGAGTGTTACACATGACACCAGAAAATTCAAACTAAACTAAAAACAATAGCACAAGGTATCCTTTATCCCTGAAAACAGGACAAAGACACACACAAAAGAATCATACTATATCAAACATAAAAAATATGAAAAGTGATGCTAAGATTTGAAGAAATTCCCTTATTGGCTTATTATTGGCTTGAAATATGGTCATTGCATAACTAACAATAAATATGAACCCACTTGTTCAGAGCATTCTAGTACTATTATTGAAGCATGAATCTCATAGATTTAATTTGTCTTGTATAAATGCACTTTGTTCTTCTTCACTTCTCTCTCTGCCTCCTCCCAGGTGCAGTGAAGACCTGAAGCTCCCGGGTGACGAGGCGGCGGGGAAGAACAGGGCCTGCTACAACGTAGAGTTCACCTTCGATGCTGACACGCAGGTGGCCATCACCATCTACTACCAGGCCATTGAAGAGTTTCACAATGGAGTGCCAGTGTAAGTGTGTTCAGACTCACATCAGTGGATCACATGAGCTGAAGTATTGGAATCAGTATTGGGAGAAAAAAAGAAAATTGTTACATCCCTAGGGAAAACAGATTTTTGGTAAATACAGAGATAGAGACATCTGCTACCTTTAGTCATCATTTAATTAGTAGAAACAGAAATACAGGCTGGTATGAGGGAGAAAAGAATCCCATAAATATTCATATAGACACTCATATGTAATGTCAATATGGTCTTGCATATTGTATGCATTACGTATCTTGTATAAAGAGCTGACTCTGATACAGACAAACTGACTGATCTATTGTTCACCTATAATCATGTGTTTGGTGCAGGTGTGTGTGTTGATTGACTGTACGTATGTGTGTGTTTTAACTGCAGCTACCTGCCCCAGGACAGCTCCCTGCAGTCTGAGACGGTGCACTTCAAGAGGGGGGTTTGCCAGCAGTTCTGTCTGCCCTCACACACCGTCAACCTCAGCGAATGGGCCGACGATGAGGTAGGCCATCTGTCTGTAGGCTGAGTACTGAAGCGCATGCCTGTATGAAGTTTTGTTGTGGTGTGAAACGAGTTTATACACGTGGACAGATCCATTCGGTATCTACTGTGTTAATCTTCAAATCTCTCTGTTTTCTCCTCAGCTGCTGTTTGATATGGACAAGGAGATTTTCCCCATGGTGGTGCAGGCTGTCGTAGACGAGGGAGAAGGTGAGTTACTGTGTGTTTATCACACTGATGGTCTGATGTGAAAGTACAGCTGCAGAATTTTAAGCAAATATGTATCTACTGTCTTAAATCTCTGCAGAACATTTGGGACACTCTCACATACTGCTGGCTACATTTGAAAAGGTAAGGTAGTTGCTCTTTATCAGAGCTGCAGTTCATGTAGGTGAATGAAATATTAGAATTAACTTTAATAATATGTACAACTTTCTTTGGCAGCACATGGACGGGAGCTACTGTGTAAAGCCTCTGAAGCAGAAACAAGTGGTGACTACACCTGCTTTTCTTCTCTTTTTCCTTCCTTCCTCCTTTTGTGTAACTTTTTTTTAATGCTTTTCAAAGACAAAGATACACCAAGGCTTTATTTCTCTCTCTCTTGAACATAACGCTTTTCCCATGAGACCTGCTGCCTTTATTGTTCAACATGTTCCTTTTCCCAGGTGGATGGAGTGAGCTATCTACTGCAGGAGATCTATGGGATAGAGAACAAATACAACAGCCAAGAATCAAAGGTAAATATCAGTTGACAGGAGAGATTTTCATGTCTGCTTGTCTTTGAGTGCATCAGAGATGACATAACTGTGTAGTGAAACAAATCAGTGTTAACTGTCTTGTCTTTGTAGCTCAACTCAATGACTTGAAAATGATTTTTCTTTTTTCCCTTTTTTTTGGTTTCCAGGTTGCTGATGATGAGATCAGTGACAACAGCGCGGAGTGTGTGGTGTGTTTGTCGGATGTACGAGACACACTCATCTTGCCGTGCAGGCACCTGTGTCTCTGCAATGCCTGCGCAGACACGCTACGCTACCAGGCCAACTGCTGCCCCATCTGCAGACTGCGTGAGTCCCAATCAACGACAGTCCCAATTCTTTCCAAAATGAGATGCCAGCTGTTTGAGAAGTGCTTTTCACTCATGAAAAAAACATTAAAACTAATGAAAGCTGCCTCACAAGGACTCACAACACTGCCTGTTTCTTTTTAAGAAAAAGTTCAATGTTTCAATCCCAAATTGGTTCATTGTCAGGCACAGAGGAATCAAACAAGACTCAGGTGTATGTTAGTGAATAAAAACCAATCAATCCTTTATATGCACTAAATAGCTCAATTACATTTCTCCTTACTTACTAAAGGACCACACTGATATTTTGCACGAGTAAAACAAGAAGAAAAGAAGCAAAGATAAAAAATTAAGCATTTGATCTCATGCAGTGTGTATTTTAACGCATTCCTGTACAGAGGCACAAAATATGGGAAGTTGGAATGGAAATATAAAACAATAGCCAGCCGATTTGTCACTGTTGACTGACAGAAGAGGAAACAAGGTCTGAAATTTAACATCTGGGAAAAGCGGGAGTAAAATCTGCATCACTGTTTTAACGGATACAAACAGAGGGAGAGAGAGACTGTAACAGGCAACAGCAGTGAGTGAGAGACACAGACAGAGAGAGAAAATATACATCATAAGGTTACTTTACTGAAGCTCTTCACTCAGCGCTCAACGTAAGATAAAAGACGTTGAGAAGAGAAGAGAAGAAGTTGTTTTTTCTTTTTTACCTTCAGTTTCCTCCTGCTTATTTTTCCTGATGTTAAAAGTTTCACCTGTCCAACACAACACGACTGTTTACAGCAATAATCTTATTAAGAAATCTCACTCATACCTCTGTTGTTTTTGTTGAACTGACAACATCAGCCTGTTCAACTAATATGCCCCAGCAACCAGCCTTCATTTACATCTGTAGTTTTAGTAAATACCCTACTGCATTGAGAAATTGCAGTGATGCAAAATGTGTCACACCAGTGGTAATTTGTAGTGTTTAAAACTGATCAACATCCACTTTAATACATATTCACTGTATTTTAAAGATGTCAAATTATCACCTCTGTGTAGTTTGTTTCCCTAAAATTGATAGTGTTTTGGAAAATAGCCCTTCAGTTTCCTCTTGGCCTTTTTTTATATAAATTGTGTTTGATTCCTTTTTTCCCCCTGAATTGTGAGTGTTACTGGCAGAGTAATTATTAATAGATATGTTTTATTTAAATCTTCTTTATTATCATCTTGTTTTTCCAGCGTTCAGAGCTCTGCTGCAGATCCGAGCCATGAGGAAGAAACTTAGTCCTTTGTCACCTACCAGCTTTAATCCTGTCATCACTTCACAGACCTCAGACTCAGAGGAACACTCGGTGAGACAGAGCTGACACAAAACAGAATATATATAAAATAATGATCATCCATAGTCACAAGAAACTCACATCCTCAGTGTCCTCATTTTGTGTGCAGGCGTCTGAGCACATCCCTCCAGGCTATGAAGTGGTGTCTCTTTTGGAGGCTTTGAACGGACCCCTCAACACCTCCTCGGTGGCTCCTCCTCCTCTCCACTCTGGTCCCAGCCACGTCTCCGGAGCGCTGCCTCCGTACAGCAGTGAGCCCCACCCAGCGCCGGCACGCTCCCTCTCCCCTCTAGACCACTCCAACTCCAGTCAGGGACTCAAACTCAAGAAGAGTGGTTCGAAGTGAGTCTGCTGAGTATTAGTGGCAGTTAATGTTTGTTTTTTCTTCTTAGAATAGCAGATGTCTTGGGGACATTATAGTAAAATCATGGCAGTGTATTCCTGTCATCTCTTAGTTTTATTTCTGAGGTTACTACACTCAGAGTAAAATGTGTCAGTGAAGATGTATTTAGTGCAACTTTGGCCCAGATTTTAAATACGAAACAGATCAAACCTGATGTTTACTCATATTTTACGCTCCAAAATTTAATGTACTTTTATCAGCTCCTCTATTCTCTCCTCTGGATTTTAACAGCTGGACAGTACTAAGGTGTTGTTTAGAGAGATTTTATTTACTAAATCAGTGTAAGGGGGGCATCTCGCCCTTGACGCGGAATATTATTAACATGAAAGATGGCAAGAGAAAAATAGGGTGAAAATGCAAATAAGCTATGAATTATGTTTGTAGTTTTTGAAAGTTATTTTAAAAAGCAAATGGTTACAGAGGGTTACAGAATGCACTCAGATTGTTTGATCAGACAAATTTAATCTGAGTCAGCTGGTATTGTTTCTCTTTTTTTCACTAGTTCTAACTGCAAGAAACGTAAATGTACAGAGTCATGTTACAACACTGCTCATTATAACCACATTCTCCTGAGATCGTGTTTTTTTTTTTTTTTAATTGTTCTCCCTCTCTGTTATTTCAGTGTTTTACCACATACTAGTACATCAAACCCATTCCAGTTATTTTTGTCTAAAGCTAGACCATTGTGTTGTTTATTTCAGGTCACTTTCCCAGAATTCCTCTGTGCTTCCCGAGGAGGAGGATGAGAAGTCTTGCAGTGAATCGGAGGCCTGTCGCCACAAAATCGCTGTGGACCAGCAGGAGGTATTTGTGTGTGTGTGTGTCTGTCTGTCTGTGAGAAACAGAAAATACATCTTGGTTATCTCAGTGTCAGATATCTCCACAGGCTGTGGATGTGTACGTGTAGTGTTGTGAGCTCCTCTCTCATTGCCGCTCCTGTTGTTTTACAGTGTGGAGTGACTCCAGACAGTGAGAACCTGACTCTCTCCTCGTCTGGAGCCATCGACCAGTCATCCTGCACAGGAACCCCACTCTCCTCCACCATCACCTCCCCAGAAGGTATACACATACTCCAGTTTGTCTTTCTATACTTGGAGGAACCCTCACTGACATAACGCCATCATAGCTAAATGCCCCCCAACCCTAACCAAAATCAAATTCTAAACTTAACTTCAAAACCAAACCTTAACCTTGACGCAGTCGTTTTAAGTGTTGAGAACAAGCCAAAATGTCCTCATGAAAATGGTTGGCTTAGTCCTCACAAAGATAGCCAAACCAAACTTAAGAGGACAAACACAAACACAATGTGACATGGACAAAAGAGGTGAAAATAAAAAACCCTTGTACAGCTACAGTAATGAGTAAAAATATGACCAACATTCCTTCCTTATACTTTCAGTTTTCACTCTTGCCAGCTGTGTGGATAAATAAATTAATATCGCACAAAACATTTTACATATAGCACCTGTTCTCTTTTTAAATGAGAGTCTTTAAAATGCTTGTGCAATGTTAGACTTTGTAAAGTAGATTTTTCTTCTTAATGAGAGATTTACCAGAAGAAAAGCAGAGGCAAGTGTCCCTTGTACTCATGATACTTATGTTTCAAAATGTACCACTAATGCAGCTTGTAAAAGAATAATAAAAAAAAAACACTTTTCTTCCTTTTGCATCACTAAACTTGACAACTCACCATTTTCCATTCCCTTACACAAATATAGTGCATAGCTCTCTCCATACGTGTGCTGTCACATCTCAATAAAGCTAAGTGACATAAAAGTCCCTTACAGTATCTCTGAATGTCACAAAGCCTTCACTTTAACAGACAGATGTTACTAAATCCTTGTCTGAAAGGTTCAGCAGTTTTCTCATTTTTAGGTTACCGGCATGCAACTATTCTTCTTCCTTTTGCTGTGTGTAATACATTTTCCGGGTGAGGGCTCAATACAGTTTATCTTACCTTACTTTACGCTGAGTCTACAGCTCACAGACTGTTTGTTTCTCCTTGTTTCAGTGTTTTCATTAAATTAATGAAAGATGTCAGATTAAGCAGTGGTGTCCATTCAGGAAAAAACATTTTCCTCAAAGTGGTCTTCGGTACCTCTTGAAGTTAGCAAGAGAGCAAAAAGGAAAGAGCTCAGGGTGCTGCTTGGAGCATTTTAACATAAATAAATCATAGGCTTGTACCACCTCAGCGTTTTATGTTGGTGCCACTGGATCAGATTTTATGGGACACCTGCTGGATGGCTCCTCGTCACAAAACCGGAAGAGAGGATTGTTATTTCATCTAGAATGAAAGGCTCAATGAAATAATAACCTCAAACATGTTTATCCTCTTCTATAAAACCAATTGTGCAGCTAGGCTGCCATTGTGTTGATGACAGAGGTCTGGGATGGATCTTGTCCAACAGACTGGCATTATAGGAGCTTTAGAAATCAGCTGTGAGCTTTAGAAAAGGGTTTTGATTTGATTTTCATCCTACCAAGCTATCATAATTAATGAAAACATTCAGCACTTTATTCGCCTTATTTTTGATACTTAGATAAAAAGACTGGTACCACTCCCATGTCTCTGTGTTAAGTACAGAGCTTAAGTCAACAGCCAGTCAGTTTAGCAGCATAAAGACTGAAAGTAGGGGGAAATGGTGGGACTGACTCTGTGATGACAAGACTCTGGGAAGTCACCGGCACCTGACTGTTGTTAGCTAAGAAACAGTGAGAGTAGGGATCACTTTTTTCTTCAAAATGGTAGAAATCTCACCTGGCAACCCAAGAAAAAAACACTTCTGACCCCCGTGAGCCCCCCGTGAGCCCAACCGTAATGTGTGTCTCCGTCTGTCTGCCAGACCCAGTGAGCAGCAGCCTGGCCCAGTCAGTGATGTCCATGGCCTCGTCCCACTCGCAGCACTCCCACATCAGCACTGACACCATGTCCTCCATGTCAGGGTCCTACCTGGCCGGGGCCGAAGGCGAGCCTGTGGGGGAGGAGGGGGGAGACGACGCGGAAGGCGAGGAGAACCAGGACGCCCCCATGGAGAGCCGGGGACCAATGCAGCAAGATGAGGTGAGGATGGAGGGAGGAGGATTTTGCTGCATTATCCTGTCATTTAACATAAATGTGTCATCTCATCATTGGAGTGTTTCCCCTTGTTTGATTCAGGAGTTTTCCAAAGAGCCAAAGGAACAAAACTACTCAGTAGCTGTAGATGAGCAGGACTCAGAGGTGACTATTGTACTGAACACTGAGAGATTAATGCTCATTTTATGTGTTTAATTTGATTTTATAAACCCCTTTTTTGTCTTTTCTCCAGGGAAACGATGTAACAGAAGAAGACTGCTCCTCCCCATGTAATGGGAAAGGTAACTATGGTGACCATTCCTCACCTTTCAACCCCCGACCTCCCTTTGCATTTGCACTCTTGGGCCATGTGAAGAAGAAATACACCTTTTTATACAAACCATATATTATGGACTGAGTGGTCAATCAGATATATTGCTGCTGCCAGTACATCTTTTTGAATAGGTTGGTTGTTGGTTGTTGCAGAGAAACAACAACCCTTTCAAAATAAAGGGATCCCATGTCAGATATTGTCCTCTAGATGGGGCAGTCCCTTTTAAAATGGACAGAACAGTGGCTGAAACCACCACAACATGCAGTGTCTGGAGAGAAGTGAATGGCCTCTCATACAGTATGTGTGCACCAGAACCTTTCTCTACACCACAGTGAGGGCTGAGCTCCTAAGACTGACTAAAATTGAATACTGAGATGACTGAAATTGATGTATTCACAAGATTTTCTAGTCAGGTTGTTATAATAGTATATTATAATCCTCATTTTTGTTCAGCCCACTGTTGATCACTGATTGTGTCACTACAGCCTGGTTTTGTGGTCACAGAGCTGGACTGGACCTGGCAAGAACGGGCTCCTCAAATCTGACTCCAACACTATGTTCATATATAATCATTTACATCTTTTACATCTAAAAATACTCTTGTCTTAGTTAAGAAAAGGACTGAAGTTCTCTTTTGCTTCCATTAGCTGGTAGGATGTGACCACAGGCTGACAGAGCCTCTCTTAGTCCCACCGCAGTCAAGAGCCCTTGTCTTGAATCTGTAAAGAGGTAGACAGGAACATAAACTGCCTCAGGCAGTGTACCAGTTCAGGGACTGGATCCTCCGAAGTCTGTATTTCCAGATCAAGACGTCATAACATCCAGAGTTGCTCCATTACAGAGGCTCCTCCAAATGTGGCCGAGAATTCCAGGTTTTTCTGGTCCGCTAAATTAGTGTTCACTTTTCTGCCCTCACTTTCCCACAATCCATTGCTGGGAGTTGGGAAATACTACGTGACCACTTTGTGTTTACCAGGTGTTTGCACTAGTTAATAATCACATCATTTTAACTAGGCCCACAAAACTAACTGAAAGCACTGTTGGGCAAGCAAACTGATTACATTAGTGTAGCTATTACTTAAAGCATCTATAATCAGTATTTTCCCAACAGCAATTTATCACACATAGCAATTAAAGGGGCTACTTGTACCTGTGGAATTATCACCTTAATCTATTGCAAGCCTCCAGCTTTACAGCAAGTTTCATTTTGTTTAGCTGTCCGGCCCTAGACTTAACTGCTCTCACGCCGTGTTGTTGTATATAGCAGGCAGCTGTGCCACTTAGCACCAAACAGCTGACAAACAAAATAAACAGCACTAAAGAGGTAGATACTGGACTTTATTACTTAGGAGTAGTAATGTTACTCCACATAATTTGAAGCGTTTTACTATGAGTTCACCATATCAGTTTATTGCAGATTTTAAGAAGCCAAAAGTAATAACCTTTACTATCATTTACTCAGTTCAGCTCCTGTCAAGCGTTATGATTCAGATAAATTAGAAATGTTAAGCCCCATAAATATTGCTGGGATCCACACCTCAACAGTTACATGGTGATGGATCAGGCCAGTTAAAACTATTTAGTGGCATTTATTTATTTTCTAATTTATAATCACTGTTTCCTAATTGATGGATTTAACAACGGTAATCAAGTTATTTATAATAAATATTGTAATCGATCAGAGCTTCCTTTCTGGAAAGCGAGCACATACCGACTTCCTATGTTGTGGGATGAAAGGGTTCTACTGCACCAAACTACTGACTTACATATTTGCATGGTTGCACTGGTATATAAATGGTTATATGTACAGTATGTATGTTTGTAGATTTACTGTATATGTATGGGTGTATTATTTTGGTGTTTTGTGCACAAAACACTGCTGATCTACATCTATATACCATGCTGCATCATGAAGCATCTCGTACTCCATCTGCACTACTGCTGAGCCTTTATTAATGTCCTACAGAGTGTGTTTGTGTGTTGTGGTGTGTGTGTGTGTGTGTGTGTGTGTGTGCGTGTGTGTGTGTGAGAGAGAGAGAGAAGAGTGTATGTGATGAAGAGCCGTTAGAAGTGTTATGGTATATATCAAGGTGTGAGTCCATGACAGTAGGCAAGAGCAAACCGTCATTCAAACTTGTATACATGAATTAGTTTCCTCTGTGGTGTGTGTGTGTGTGTGTGCGTGCGGCGTGTATGCTGGCGATACTATTTTATAGAATGAGCTGAGACATCTCTGAGTACCTGTGAGTTACTGACCAGCCTTTCAGTTTCTTTGGAGACGTGACCCGGACCCTGTGCTGCCTGACCAGACTGTGAATATGCACATACACTTTCTTGAGGTTGCTTATGTTTACACTTTGTGTGTGTGTGCATCTATAATTATCAGACGGCTTCATATATGCCCTGTCTGTGTCTCCTGGCACAAGCTGCCCAATCATTTAGTCCATCTTGCAGTTCTTTCCTCATTAGCTCCCACACACATATAACTGCACACCTCAGGCATGCGGGCATGGGGCCTGCACATATTAGGCATGTCAGTGTTTATTAACTGGTCATGCTGGAAAGGTAGCTTTACTTTACTAAAAAATGGCATTGTTTAGAAACAAATCTTTTGAAATTTCATTGACAGAGATCTTTTCATCTTTTCTGCTGCAGCCACTGTCGCAGATTGGAAAGGTCCCCAATGCCCTGGTAAGGCCTCTATATATGGACCTCCTTATGCCAGAGAATTCATATGGACCCTTAAATTGATTATTCAATTGGGTTAAATCCTCCCATCCAGCCCATTTGTCATTTCTGCACTAATTCACCTCAGGTCATATTTTATTTATGAATCAATTCAATAATTGTGATAATCAACCTGGAATTACTGACGAAATCTTGATATAAATAAATTACTACTAACCATTCACATTTTGACTTGAAGTCTTAATAAGATGCTGCAAAATCCTAGTATAGTAATTTTTCCTGTAAAATAAATTATCACTCAAATTAAAAGTTTTAGTCAGAAGCAAAGGAAGCATCAGAACAGCAACTGCTGTGCTCAGATTCTAACTTTAGATGCTCTCCATTTTGACTGATCTTGTACACTGTCAGTTTTGAGAATCACTGATCAGAAGAATATTATATATTTCTCAGAACCAACACTCTTTACACGGTGATCAGTCTACTGGGACAGTGAGTGACTGAACTTTAGAAGCTTTTAGGAAAACACTGATGATTTTCATTGTATTTTAGACTCCACGATCAACTGCAGAATATTTGATAACCTATTGTTTACTCTTACCCCGTTCCAGCATGGCCAACCTCACCCCTCTACCTATAACGTCCCCCACCTTCTTACCCACCCTGCCTGTCCCACACACCCCTGCCCCGCCCACTTCGCTGTGCCTGGCTGCTCTTGTTTGTGCTTGCCCTCGCTTGCAGGTGGGGCGGAGAAGGTGTCAGGTTGGCCAATATTAACAATCAGTGATAGCCCTCCTGGCAACCACGCTCCCCTCTTGGGGTTGGATAATGGGCAGGCTCCGACAGCCACGATTCGCGGTGGGTGGCAACCTCTCGAACATGGACGATGGTGGTGGAGAGTTGGGGGGAGGTGAGGTCTGGGAGGAGAGAGTAAGAGTGCAGGTCATCAGTCGGAAGAATTAGGGTCTCTGATCGTTAACTGTCAATAACATGCTAATTTAGATTAAAACTAGAAAGAAACAAGAGACAGATAAGTTTTTACTAGATTTACTGGTAACATGACCAGAGAGGACATTTGCAACTCTTTTGCAGCAAGGATCTGGAGCCGTCCTTCACTTCTCTTCATTCCTACCCTTTGGTATTGTGGTGCTTCATTTTGCTTTTTCAGTGCAGTTAGCTGCCACTCTCCCCTCCTCTCCCTTTAGCTGGGCCCTGGTGTGTGAATTTGTGTGAATGTGTGTCCTGATGAGTGCTTTCACCATGCTGTGTTTTCTGTTTGTGTGTGTGTGTGTGTGTGTGTGTGAGGAGAGAGAGAAACAGTCTAGTCCATCCCAGAGTTGGAAGTTCATGTTCAGCGTCTACCAGCTCCGAGCTCCGCTGCCAAACATCTGCTACTCATTCTTACACCCTGTAACTTACCTCCTGTCCTCTCTCATCCTCCTTCACTGCTTCTCAGCACTTGGTGATTAATGCCAGTAGAGCTAAAGGTCTCAATTTGATCTTAATTTACACAGCATTTAAAATTCTATTTTATTTAATTTAGCATATAAAAGCGACAAATTTGAGTAATTCTGAGTTCAAAACTTCCTTCACATCCTTTAGCTCTGCATCATTCCTCAAGAATCTCCTCCTCTAATAAACCCTGTTTTCCCATCATTCCCCTGAACCTATGCTCCCATCCCCTTGGTTTTATAGTGGATATTTATGACATATTTTCTCTTTGTATATCGTAAAAAG
This sequence comes from Lates japonicus, assembly GCA_033238685.1. Classification (NCBI taxonomy): domain Eukaryota; kingdom Metazoa; phylum Chordata; class Actinopteri; family Centropomidae; genus Lates; species Lates japonicus. Next base: position 62,981 of record BRZM01000463.1, on the reverse strand, counting down.
TGTTCTGTTATCTCTCTTCTCTCCTTTTCCCCCGTCATTCTTCCCTTCTACACATCTTTTCTAGACATTTCCCCTTCCCTCTTTTTCTTCTTTCTTTTCCTCCTCACCTCTTTTCCTTCTTCGCCTTCTTTGGATGGACAGATGAAGTCATGCCCAGTGCCACATTGAGGACTAGGTATGGAGTTATGGTCAGATAGTAGATCAGACACCAGGGTCCTAGGTAGTTTACCTTGTCCTTTATATTCATACATCACCAATGGACCAGCCATGTTTTGTTTTTTTACTCATTTTAGCTGCCTATCACTTTGACTCAGTTCAACTTTTTAGTTTATAGAAACAACAGTGCTGTATAATTAATTAATCTAAATATCTTGATTAGTTTTAGAAAAATTGCCCTTTTAAAAGAGAAAAATTAAGTCTGCAATTTAATCTCTTTTTCAGTCACAGCCCAAAATCTACCTACATAATATTTGTCACACTTTTAAGTTACATGATTAAAGAGATGAGGGCTTTCAGTGCTGATGTTATCCATTATTCACATTCTCCTGGCTGAGGACAAAACTATCAATGAATTAATCTTATTTCCTAAGTTGCATTTTCTTGGCTGATATTTGAGCTGTCATCCACAGTGGAGTCATATTGGCCACTGCTGAGGTTTTGTTTACTGACAGGGGAGTTTGCAATTATCAGTCCACATCCTGCAAAATCAAACTTATCTAATATTTGTGAAGTTTTGTACAGTGTCTAATTCTAGGTCAAATTACAACAATATTACTTTAATTATTCAGTAAACAAGACAACCTTCTTTGCATTCCAGGAAGTACTATGCATTAAAAAAAAAGCATTCCACATCCTCTACCCAGAGCAACGACTTCTGTTACTGTAGTATGGTGATATCTGATCATGTCTCAATATGATTTACATAATGATCATAGTTCTGCCTTGTGTGTTCAAGTTAACAAATCTTAAGTCACGAAATTGACAGACTGCAGGATTAGGTCATCAAAATACTTTCCTCTTTAAAAGGATGAGAAGAGAGTTTTTGATATAAAATTCTTACTGTATTTATGTGTATATACAGGATGGCAGAACACTTCTTGCATAGGAGTGTTTCTGTCATGTGTATACAACCTGGTAACAGTGGATGCAAATTAAAAAGCAGCATTTGCCTCCTGTGCATCCAGGTTTGTATTTTTTGCCTCAAGTGCAGCACAAGAGTCGACCACAGGAGGCAAAATGAAGCGTCCTGTTAGCTTTACAGCCACCTGTAGATTAGAGTAATGCACCAGGATCAGACTACGTGTTTTAGATGGTCACAGTGGGTGGGTACATCACCTTGCATATCCATTTAAATGTGCTTCTCTCCACTGCATAGACCAAAACATATGATCTGTGTTGAGTATTGAGGAGCTAGAAGCGTTTCTCAATTAATACATTAGACAAACAATTTCCATCATGTTATCGTTGTTTTCACCATTTTGAGGTTTGACTAATTTGCTGTTTTAATCAAATCATCTTGTTGTGCCTCAACCTTCTATGTTATTAGGAAACTTTGTACCACAACTTAACATCTTGTAGACTAACTCTAATATTTCCACAAGAGTAGTGGAGTGAAACAGCATTCATTGTATGTTCTTATGCTGCAGTTTTTCAACATTTGGTTAAATTTGTGCTACATTTAGTTTAAACCAGCCTTATGTTAGATTATCAATCTGACATAAGGCCCGCTATCAAAGTGTCATGGAATACAAGGAAGACGGTAGTGAAGTTTCATCCAAATACAGCACAGATTTTGACCAAAATGTGAATTAATACGCATTCCATCTACTATTCATCCAAATATTAGTGGTTGGGCACACATCAGGAAATGGCAGCTGGTGGAGCTAATTCTCCAGTCTGGTGCTATTTAAACCATTTCAGAAGAAGATGACATAATTAAAAGAGCACCAGTCTCATTGCGTCACACAGATGTAATGTTTTCATCTCCCCAGTGGAAGTCACCGGATTTAAGTACATCTTGATTTATTCGCCCAGTGTTTCCTTTGCACTTGAGCACGTTATGTTTTTATCGATACACAAACTTTCCCACCTCAGTCAAACATAAAAACCCTGCAATATTTTATATACCATTTATTGTCAAATGCGAGAAAGCAAAAAACTTGTGATATATTAGTTTTTCCACCAAATGCTATGTGAGGGTTGGTTGACCCACACTATGACACACCATGCGCGATAAAATGACAAAAATTAACCCGACAGAAATGAGTAGAAAATAAGTGAAACAAGTCTGTTATCATGTAGATAGTTATTTCGATGATTGATTCTTGAGGACACAGCTTTATATTTCCACTCTAAATTAATGTCCAGTTTCCTAACCAGCATTTCTCTCCCTCTGTCTTCTTCTCTCCTTCAGGTCTGATGTACCTCGGGGGCTACAGGCCTGTTTTGGAGCCCCTCCCCCACCACACCTCCACCAGCAATATCAACCTGGAGGAGCAGGGGGCAGACAACAGAGACGGCCAGAGTCCTAAACATCCCCGCCGCGGACCACTCATTGTGTAACTCTCTCTCTCTCTCTCTCTCTCACACACACACACACACACACACATATACAAACACACAAACTTTATTCGTCCAGAGTCAGCTCTTCTTACCCTGCCATAGTGCTGCATCGCTGGATACTGTCCTTGCTGAACAGGGAAACCCATCCACACCTTTCTGAACATCTCCTGAATCGATTGTTGTTGCTGGCGCTGAAACTCTTCATGAGTGAAAAGAGGAGGGAAGAGGAACAAACAACATCACCTCTCCATCGTCTGTACACTTTTATCTCACAGACATTTCCTTTAATTTTTTTTGTCTGTGATTTAACTTGTTGTGGGAACGATTAGCCTACTGCTACATTATTATTTATTACCTGTAGGTCTAACCAATGAGTGCTGTGTATTGTGACACTATCTTTAGAAACATACATGCTGCTCCTTTCCTCCCTTTTCCTCTTCCCATCTCCATTCTCCTGTCCTCTCCTCTATTACCAGCCAAACAGTCAGGGGCTACTGTGATCGGCAATCGGATTTATTACTAATGTACTTCTTCTTCTCTGTTACAAACTGTGCATTGAATGAGTGGTCGGACACTACATAAAAGTCAGCTCACACCGGACTACCTTACCTTACCTTAGCAAACTGCAAACATGCTGACTCCTCTCCTCAGATCAGGGAGCTCCCGTTGCTACTTCGCATGCAGCTTTCGACTCCTGCTGATTTTTTTCCCTCTCATTCCTCGCCACTATTTTCAAACACCCTCTGCTGAATGTGAATCCAGAAACGCTCGGACTTGTGAGGTGGCGTACAAGCCAAGAAGCGTCAGCCAATATGAACAGAAGTGGGAAAAATAAAAAAGACACATCACACAGAATGTAAGATATGGAAGAAGGGGAATGTACGTGACATCTGAATCGTCACCTTAACTGGAATTAAAACATAAACTCTGAACCCCAAAATGGTTCTTCAGACACACACCTACCATGCCACCCTCTCCTTCTGCAGCTCCACATTAGCATGTTAGTATTTTCATAGTTGTAACTGGAAATCAACAAGTACCACCCAGCAATAAAGATGCCGAAGCTGCATCTCCTCCTTTTCTCCTGCAGGAGGATGCTCATTTACAGTCCAAGCAATGACGGAATCTGTGTTTGCACTGGCCTGTCTTATTCAAATTCCAGACATTTCAGTGTGTTTAATTGTTATTTTCTATTTTCATTTTGCCATTGTAAAGGGATTTATTGTGAGAAAAACAGCATATGGTGAATTTGAAATCCTAAACGTGAGATTTAGGCCACACTGTGGTTAGCTGGCTTTTTGTTCATCCTCATACTTCCCGTAATTATCACCCGGACGAACCCTTTTCTCTTCATTTGTGAAGCTTTTAGTTGTTTTGGTTTTGTATAACTTTAATGTATAGCTCACCTGTTGTTGATGTTCTCTGTTTCTGTGTTTTAATTTGTTGCAAAACACTGTGTCGTTTATTAGAATGTGGATGAAAATATGTGAAAAATTTGTAAAGGTTTACACACTTGCGCGAACTCGCCTGTGTCACGTTACGATTAACTGAAAAGGGACAATATCAACATTTAATGCACTATTAGCTGTTTCCTAGACGACACACGTTGCGGTGCATGAGGCGATAGTAGAGTAAGCATGTTAGTCTAGGTCAGCCTGCACCCTCCTGTAGAATACTTGATGATGGATCACTGCACACACATTAAGCCGTACCATATCCTTCTGTAGTGTTATATAATCGGTTGCTGGCTCCCTATTCCCTTGACCGAATTGTTGAGGTCAAGACTACTGCACTACTATATCCAAGCTGCAAACAGTCATGTGATTACAGTCCGAATGTGTAGATGAAGCCGTTCTCCGGCACCGGTCGCAGTATGTTATCAAAGGAATGGGTCCTGAATCCGTAAGACCCCACTTTTCTAGAATTATGAGTGAAAATGTCAAAAGAAAATATCAAATGGACAATAAAGTTTTTGCAACTAAATGGTCACTGAGTGATTTGCTGTTGATGTAATTGGGGAAAGATTCATTAATCAGTGAAGGGTTGTGTTTAGGTTCATGTCTTTGAGTATAAAACGCTGCTCTGAGAGTGTCTCCCTCACTCTCCTCACAGTCATAGTCATTCTTCAAACTCTGGTATACAGCAGAGTTCAATTTGTAGTTTTCTCACCAGTAAAAATAACCTCTCAGGACTTGAAATCACCACTATTCCCACAGAGCAACATGAAATGATTTGTCTGCCAGTTTAAAAACAGTATATTCACCATTTTCCACCACATTTTAAATCTACAGGTTCTTCCCTTCATATGCTTGATTTTCTCTCCACTTTTTTTAAAATCTCCAATTAAAATCAAAGTCAAAATCAAATTTAAATAGAAAAACAGAAGCAAAAATAAGAAAAAATAAGACATTATCAAAAAAAATTGGGAAAAATAAAGCAAAAACAAAATGATGATCTGTCACTTCTTAAAATGTATTCTGTTATTTATCTACAGCTGCACTAATGAATGAATATTTAAAATGCAGCCAGAAACATGAATGTGGGTTGTGTAAATTGCTAACACATTGGCCATATTAACTTAACAAGTTGGCAATATGTTAATATTATAATTATTGTCTTTACATTGTGTTGTGCTGCTGGCAAGTGGAAAAAAATGAATACGGCTTTAAATATGACTCAGGCCTTCACATGAGAAGATTCATAGTAACCATATCTTAGATAATGTAATGTAATATATTTTATGTATTGTAAACTGTATTTTTCATTTTCTTACAGTGTCATTATTTAACCCAAGAGCTGTCTCCAGCAGTGGAAAGCAACAGCAATGTTAAGTCTTGCATTGCTTCAATTTATATCAGCTTTCTTCAGCTAAAGTTAGCATGCTAACCAGCTAGTCCCAGCCCACCCTGTTGTGGAATAAAAATTTGTGACAGTGAGTCACCGTAGCATCCAGTCTGGATGAAGGATGAAGAAGAAGCTCTGCCCCGAGGATGTATTCTAACCTTTTGTCTTCTAAACACAATGATGGCTGAGGCTCTTGGTAAGTGAACAGCTGTTAATGTTAAAGTTAGCTGTGTAGCAATAACAAAAACTTACATATAGCACCTTTAATAGGGCACTAAGTAGGTTTGCTCATGATGTGTGTGTGTGTGTGTATCATACTATTCAAGAAGTGAGAAGTAGTTATGTACTGAAGTATATCAGTAGGATGGTCATAGAATAGTTGAGTAAGGTGTGATTAGACAAGCTAATATTTGTAGGTTGCTGAAATAATGACTCAATTTATCAACTGAAAATGAATCAGCAGCTGTTTGATAATTGATATTTTCAGTCAAATCAAGTACAAGCTAATGATAATTCATCAGAATGATAACGAACAGACTGATCAGTAATGAAAATAATCATTATCAGTTGCAGCAATTATAACTCTTAACTGTTCAGTTAATTGCACTGTAATTACAGCAAAACATAAAAATTAATCAAAACTCCGTCAGTGAAAACACTTAGAGCACAAAAAGAAACTTTTTCATGAATAGTAAATCAGCCTCAATGTTCAGCTGTGAGACTGGGAGTGTGGTGGTAATGAGAATGAGTGGGTTTAAATGGGGACAGCATTCATAATGTCATTACCGCCTCGGTTTGGTGATCAAGTTCCTCTCTAATTGAGTTTTCTCATTTGTTGTTTGCCGCACTGCATGCGTTACAGTAAATGTCTTGTTCTATGACTGAGCTCACACCAACCGTGCTGTCGCCACTGTCACATAAGTTTTCAATAAGCTGTAAATTCACATTACATCTGCTTTCAGACGGATAAATCCTCTCTACCTGCCTTTCCTTCAGTTTTATTATTTGTCACCCACCCCTTAAAGCAATCACCTTCAGTCTCACCTGCCTTTAGAAAAATAAAAGTGTACTGCGTGGCCCCTCTCCTCCTCTGTAAGCCAGTTAGGGAGGGGTTTCTCATTTCAGGCAGCGAGAGAAGAGATCATTGTCTCCTCAGCTCAAATCAAAGTGCAGCGGCTCTGAGTGGGTCCAGTCTTACAGCAGGGGATACACACACACACACACACACATACACACAAAGCTGTAGATATGATCTTTGTTGCTCTCCTCATCCTGATCTTCCTCACAGGTAAGACTTTATGTTATATGAGGATGTTTGAGGTCTGTTCATCTGTTTAAACCTCTGAAAAATGTCTAATTTATTCTATTTCCAGCTGCACTTTACTTTAAGTAACCCTTTTTAGTGTTTATAAGCAGTATGTAAACTTTTATTAAATGGTTTCTAACGCACTGTATTGTAGTTTCAAGCAAATGTAAGTGTCTATCCATGTATTCCCCCCCCCAAAAGTGGAAGCTAGCATGTAAATATAATGAATGAGGAGTAATAACATGAAATGTATCGACATAGAAGAGATCTGTTCTATTTTTGAATTATTATTTACAGCAGCAACTGCCCCTATTGACCTGACACATTTGTTTGTACAAAGTATTTACATTAACATGTACAATAATCTGGTTTTGCTGGTTTTTATTGTTTATAATTGTTAAAAGTTTTAAGTTGTCCTAATTTATTATTAAATGTATTTTGTACCATGACCTCGGGGACTGGCAGCCGTACAACAACCCTTTGTTTGTTTTAAATTGTTTCATTCTGCACTCAGTTGCCGCAAGGACACTGCTATGTACAGTATGTCTGGTAATTAAGGTTCTGTGTGGCAGCAACTCAAATTCCCCAGGGGACAATAAAGTATATCTGAGTGTTATAGCTGCACGCAACTGCATTAGCGTGTTATAAACCATTTAAACAAATGTTTGTATGCAGCTTTTAAATGCTAAATAGAGGGATTTAAGGACTTAAATACAAATCAACAAACCACACAAATATTGTAATTTTTACAAAGTTTTAAGAAAACACCTCTCTCTGATATCTGATGTTTTACTGTAGATGGGGCGTCCTCTAAAAAAGCGTGCAGTTACCAGGACGTCCTGGACTACCTGAACCTGACCACAGACAACAGCGTGTATAAACTGACCCGACCCGTTCTGGATCACACACACCTCACTGTGGTGGAGCTGGACATCATCCTCTATGCCATCCTGGCTGTGGTAGGTGCTGCATCACTGTGTTACAGCAAACAATTCATCTGCTAGACGCTGCCGTGCAGTCGATCAGCCGTGACGTGTCTGTGTGTTTATTATTATTATACAGATTGAGAAAACACAGACTTTCATTCCTTTTGTCTGGGCAACAATGGTGAGTTGACAGAGTGTGTGACTCTTTAATGCTCTGGCTGTATTCTGTATTGTTTTTTCAAATTCATCTGTAATTTTTGTCTTTAATTTATTCCAGATGTGGAACAATGAACGCATCTCATGGGACCCTTCTCAGTTTTGTGGAATCAAGCAGGTTTCAGTTCCTAGAGACATACTCTGGCAACCGGACCTCTTTGTCTATGAGATGTGAGCCTGCAGCACACACACGAACATATTAAGTGTAGTTTATTAAAACAGTCACAGAAATAGTGCGACATTTTGGGAAATAAGCATAAGCTTTTAAAACATACCATCTCACTGGGGGGTTCTGTTAGCATTGGTTGCGCCACTTCAGGTGTGTTTTGGTCTGTACCTGACTGAATCTTCACACAGCTTTAACAAATTATACATTTTTTGAAAGCTCTCAAGTCTCATGGTTCCCTGTTCAAAGCATTTTAGGATCCTCAGATCAGCTAGTGACACAGAATTGGTTCAGAGTTGTGACTGACTGTGTTTTCCACACAAAAGGTCCCAGACTTAAAAAAAAAAAGAAAAAAAAAAAGATGAGGAAAATGACTTCATATTCTAACTTTTTGGTAGTAAAATCTAAAGAGTTACTTTCAAAGGAGACCACGTTGGTGACTGTAATCAGTAAGGTTTAGTAACAGTCAACTTTTTATTTTGGGTACCTTATTTTAAGGTTTGTGTATTTAAGTGGAGTTAAATTGTTTGCTTTTATGAGAATATTGGAATCACTCTCATGTCTGTCTGTAAAATATGAAGCTACCAGCAGCAGCCAGTTATCTTTATCTAAAGTTAGCTTAGCACAAAGATTGAAAACAGCTAGACTGACTCTGTCCAAAGGTGACAGAATTTACCTACTCACACCTGTAAAGCCCACTGTTTTATATTTTAGATCTTGTTTGTTTAATCCACACAATTTATGGTTTTATGAAGGGTTATGTGCCCAACTACTTCTCGGCCAGGATTAGTAACTTCCAGTTCACCTCATAATTCTTCGGAAATCCATCTTTGAATGTTAATCCAAGATGGTCACACCCAGTGCTAACCTTGTTATCACACTATTTAAATTGCTTAAATGATCTTTTTCTGCTTTGGTACATCCTTTGAATGTTCATTAATAAATGAAACTAGATAGTGTATAAAGCTCCTTTTAAATTATTTGAATCACCTGTAGTAGTGGGTGATACTGTTGTTGGTAATGTGCTTATAGAGAACTGAATTGGATGAAGAGAAGAGCTCAGAGCAGCTAAAACAGAGCAAAACATTTAAAATAATTGGAATAAATGCAGTGAATTGATCAAAGGCAAGAGAAAGTTAATGTTTGATCGAGAATGGTGGTGTTTTTTAGTTGTAAACACGTAGCTGTTCAGTGTTAAGGGATTTAATAGTTTGGTATTTGCTGATGCCACACACCCTGTGTTTGTTTAGAAGCTAAATGACTTCACTGTGTGCTCATGTTTATTACCGTTCAGTCTTTATACTGTTGTCAGAGCAAAAGCAGGCAAACACATAATCCTGCAGTGGTGACAGGAGGAAGTCCGTCGTCCATTGATTCAGATCATGATTAATGAGGAATACTGTGTAATTTGATGCTCCACAAACACACCTTGAAAGACACTTTGCGTTTGTTGTCTCAGGATAGAGAAAGATGACTCCCCCCAGAATCCATACATATTCGTGTCCTACAACGGGGTGGTCACTTCTGAGGAGGACGTGAAGGTGGTCAGCACCTGTAAAATGGACGTCCACAAGTTCCCCTTCGACACGCAGAGATGCAACATCTCCATTGGTTCTGCAATACACAGTGGTGAGGGAGGCAGTGTGTGTACTGAAGTTACCCCTTCTGCATAGGAGCGAGACCAATAGCCTGAAGGAGAATAGGGACTGTGTCATTGTTAGTCTTGTAGTTTTGTGTGTTTTTGTACTCAATTTGTGTCTCTTTTAGCCCTTTGGTGTTTCTTTGTAGTTGTCGTGTGTCTCTTTCATTCATTTTGCTTGTTTTTTGTAGTCATTTCACTTATTTTCCAACAAGACATGTTGGGCCTTCGGACCCATCGGCTTGTGTGCGAGTTCAGTGATCCGCAGGGTTTTTTTATCCACTTTATCTCAAAATCTCCCTCTCTTCTCTCACCACAGTCGATGAAATTCATCTCCTTCCTTTCTCCAACTCATCTCGAGCCACTCAGTTTTCCCGAGAGGTGATGAAGACTCAGGGAGAGTGGGAGTTCCTTCAGCTGTCTGTCAACAGCAACAATTTCACCCATGAAAACAGACAGTGGGATCAGCTCATATACACTGTACGCAACACTGGGAGAGACACAGATGGGTGACAAATATCAGGAAAAGGCTGATAAATGAGCAGAGAAAGTGCACAACAGATATATACATGCGTACACATTTTTGTATTTTTCTGGAGTGGGGTTTTCACTCTAGAAATGTCTGTTAATAGTTTCTGACCCTTGAACCTGTCTTCCCAGTTCACCATTAAGAGGAGGCCACTCCTCCACGTCATCAACTTCCTGTTGCCCATCCTGTTCTTCTTGACTCTGGATGTCGCCTCCTTCTTCATCTCAGACCACCGCGGAGAGAAGCTGGGCTTCAAGGTCACTGTGCTGCTGGCCATCTCCGTCCTGCTGCTCATCCTCAACGACATCCTGCCCTCCATGTCCAACAAGACTCCTCTCATTGGTACAACACTCTGGACTAGATTCCAGCGTGAATTAGAGATGATTTATTTGATAGAAAATAGTTCACAGATATCTCAAAACCAAAACAATCTGTAGTTCTAGATATTACTGCTCTTTAACTGTTATCGCCTGTTTCCTCCTCTCAGCGACCTACTGCATTGTGATTTTTGCTCTGATGCTGCTCAGTCTGCTGGAGACGATCTTGGTTACGTATCTGATGGAAGTAGACTCAGCCTCCCGGGAGAAGCTCAAGCTGGAAGATGACAGGGAGGACAAGCAGGAAAAAGGCAAAATCAATAACTCTAACACAGGTGAGACCCACAACACAGAAGACAAGAGCAGCTTTCACAGAGGCTTATCAGGTGCTCCATGAGTGAAAATATTTGAGAACTTTCTATTGTTGCTATTAATTCTGGTGTTAGGTTATCATCTCAAAAGCCCTACATTTAATTTTCTAAATCAGCTATTTCCATGCACCAATCAGAATCAGAAAAATATAAGGCTCAAAATCAGTTTAACCTTCATATTTAAATATTTAAATATTAATTGAAATAAAAAAATAAATAGTCACAGTAATTGTGAATCATTTCACCTGTGCGGTTGTTCTTGTGTGTGTGTTTTCAGAGAAGAAAAGACAAACCCACTGTTCGTGCATCTGCAAAGTGTCTGACGGTGAGAAACAGCATGAAGTGCTGCCTCTGTCTGAAGAGGTACAGGATTATAGATACAGATACAGTCTTTACACACAACAGGTTAAAGTCTGGGGTCTTGAGTCATTAAAAGTGTGTTTATACGTTCATTTTCAACATATGTTCAAAACTAGGAGCATACACTTTTCATGTGATTTAGAGGAAGACCACTTCTATTTGTATTTTTAAGCAGCGTCATAACACCCTCCACTCTCTGTAATGCTTCTTTCTCAATCCTTAGTACATAAAGTAATGCAAAGTTATCCTGCAAGTTAGCGTTAGCCAGTAAAATTCATAAAAGTGCACATTCCTTGTAGATTGTAATGTGAATGGAGTATTTCTATTGATTACCTTGTGATCGGCAAGATGAAAGATAAAATAGTCACTATGATAATTTAAAATTCAATATATTTATACACAGTTTGCATCTTGAGACACCAGATTTCAGCCTGTTGAGAAGCAGTGACTTACACTGTCAGCCTCAGTGGGAGAATAAACCCTCTCTAATGTGACTCTGTGGCTGCGTGTGTGTGTGTGGGCAGGTTAACAAAAGTGTTCAGTCACAAGAGACTCACGTGTTGCTGTTGATCCTGGAGGAGCTGAAGGAACTGCAGAGAACTCTGAATCTGAACCTCAGCTCCAACAAGGAGGGAGTGAAGTACGTCCACTGGGCCAAAAGAGTCAACAGAAGTTTCCTAATTTTCTACATCACCACTGTGATTCTGTTTCTGTCTCTCATCTTCAACGAATGGAACAGTTAGAAATACATTACAGACCTTGTAATACCTCAGTTTCTGTGTTGTATTCCCTCTGTGTGAAAATAAGTTTGTTAATGTATTCGGTGGAGTCAGTCAGTTCTCTGCGTCCATTTGTTTTCCACTTTGTAAACAAGGTCAACACATAAAAACAAGGCCTACACTGTAAAAAATTGTTGACAGAATCTGTATTCGTCTTGGTGTGAGTTGACTTTATGTGGTTTCAGCTGGGATAACTTGCACTCCACATGTCAATGAATAAATCCTCACTGACTGTAGAGGCCTGTTGAACACGTTGCATTTGGATCTTATTGTTCAAAAATGTGTAATAATTATTTCATGTTGGTTCAGAGTAAAAACTAAATGTTGAAGAAAAGAAAAGGAAAACTGTGGAGTCTTTAAACCTACTTGAATCTTTGGCAGCAGATGTCAATTTATGATGAGCATTTACTGAGGAGTTTTAAATATCAGGATTTAAATGATGAACATTTACTGAGGAGTTTTAAATATCAGGATTTAAAAAGTCATTGCAGGTTAAGCCCATAAATAGTTGAACTGATGTAAAAACCAAAACAAGATCAGTGCAGCTGTATAAATGAAGGTGCAGCTGTGTCTAGTGGTTAATGATATAGGAGAGCAACAGTTACCCCAAGATGCACCTCGATGTGGTCACGACCACCTCCTAAAAGCTTGTGTGCAGTGTGACAAGAATAGAGACAAACTGAATCTAATGTAATCCAACCCCGCAGACTCGCTGAAGTCTTTTTTTAAAAACTGTAATTGTTCACATTATCTCCTTATTCAGATAAATAGATCTTTACCTCCCGTCCTGTTTCAGTCCTCTTTCACCTCACAGCTCATCGGTCTCTCAGGCTTTAAACCAATCACGTCCATCCTCACCAGCCTGATATCCTGTATGTTCTAAACATGCTGTCAGAGAGAAGGCCGCTCGTTTATTTTGTGCATTGCAGGGTGGATCTGGCGTTATTGTAGTGGACACACACTCAGTAACAACAGGAGGCAAAGGCGCACATTCATCACTCAGGCTGCTACAGTGTCTGTAAGTATCCCCCATCCTGTTTTTGTACTGCTTCATCACTTTGAATCACAGAGGATGATGCTTTTTTTAAGTCATGCTTACCTTTAAAGATGGTCATGGACATTAATGGTCCCCTGAGGATGAATCCTAATGACACTGATGATCTCTTAAATTTTCCTCTAGTGCCAATTATCCTGTGAAATATCTTAACATTTACTGAATGGATTTGTACAAGATTTTGTACAGACATTCATGGTTCCCAGATGATAATCCTAATGACTTTGGTGATCCTCTGACATTTCTTACGTTTCCTCTGGTGCCACCATTTCTGGTTTTGAATGAGTTGTTTTGAAAAAATGTTTAATTGCACATTCACGCACACATTCATGCTCCCATCAGGATGAATTGTTATAACTACTGATCCATTAACTTTTGCTGTAGCACCTTCATCAGTTCTAAATGTAAATGTAATCCAGTACTGTGGTTAAAAAATATCCGCAAAACTAACTGGAGAGATTAGAACCTTCACCATGTGTTTAATATTGTCACCACAACAACAAAGAGCTCTTAATCTCAGTGAAGTGGTCATTTTAACCCATCACGATCATGGTCATTTCATTAAACATTAAATAAGCCCGTGATCTGAAGCACAAGATCAGTTGATTGAAAGACAGGAAAGTTGATGGAGAATGACACAATCAACTTTTGTTGTATTCCAGCCATTTTATTCCTGTTTTTCCTGATAAGATAATTATTCATTCATGTCTCTATTATGACAAATCACTACTTAAACACATCATCTAAGCACCTCCTTTATGTACCATCATCATTCAGTATGTGATTCTCGGACTCTTTCCTACGTGTCCATTGCTGCCATTTTGAGTGACAGGAATTAAACACTTCCAGTAAAAATAATAAGCAGTCCTCCAGGTTCAATGTGTTAAATTCAAATCTGATCCCAGCAGCTCCCTTTGACAGTGTCCTTGTGCCACCACTAGGTGGTGCACTCTACTTTATGCAGGTAGCCATCAGCAGCTTTGAATTTCCATGTTCTGTTTGATAGTTGATGATTATGACACTGATATACAGCTAATACAATACATACAATATAAACACAATATATCCCAAATAATACAATATACATAATGGATGTACAACAGGTGATTGATAAGGTTTTGGCCTGAAATGAGTTAAACAGCTCTTGTTAAATGCACATGCAGTTCAAGTCTTTAAATGATTATGGTGAAATTTAGAGTTTATTAACTTTTGTTTTTATCTCTCTTTCAGGTGATTGAAAATTGCAAGTCAGCTCTGTCTGATGTCCACAGCAGCGATGGCGCCATCATCACTGTCAAAATGGCGACCACTGAGCTCCTTCTTCATCTTTGGGAACAGGTAGTGGTCTGAGGGGCCAAATCAGGTGAATGGGGGCAAATGTGGGATGACTTCAAATCCACATTCACACACACAAAAGTCGATGTTGTTCATTTTCTCAGACAGTGCAATTTGCAGTTACCAAAAACAGAAATACCACAAAAGTTAAAACTTAAAATCTTAAAACTTTCAGCATAATCACTCAAAGAGTTGAACCACACATGTAGCTATGTAAGAAGAGCTGTTAACTCATCTCCTTCTACCATAGGCCAAAAACTTATCATCATCATTCCAGCATTCTGACAGGAGAGTCTCAACTGTTACTGATGATGCTCCTGCTTATATTTTTCGCCTGGATGTGTGGGATTTCTATGCAAAATGTTTATTGGCTGCAGTTACTGCACTTACTTTTACCATTAAACAGTCATTACGGCCCATTTTTGTCTCCACTAGGAGCATTCCCGCCTCTTGTTCTTCCCCTAAACAACCACTGAGAGCTGCTGTGATGACTGCTGTGACCACTGTCTCCAGATGGCTATTACAGTAATGAGATTTGAAAAAAAAAAAAAAGTTAGATAAATCAATAAAGGTTTGGTCACTCAGTTTGTCTGGCCCTCTTCCAGTATGAGGCAGCAGCATTATTACTGTAGCAGACCTGACATTTCCAGACAATACTGAGAAGACAAGGATACACACTTAGAGACGTCTCGCAGGTGTCGCAGTCATGATGCTTGCTGCTTTCCTCCTCCTGCTCTTCCTCACAGGTAAGCTTAGACAATGTTCAGCATGATACACGCAGGTGAATCTTGAGAAACTTATTACTTGGATGGTGTAGTGGTTTTTTTATTTGCTCAAACTGCACTGCGACATTACTGACTTTTTATGGGTAAGATATTATGATTTTCTGATGACTTGCTCTCCTACATTTTTGTCATTTGCATGTGTCCACTTTGTTTATGGTGAAGGAAATAAGGTGTGAGGCTTTCAGTGTGAATCAAACTCATATTAAAATGCAAATAAATAGTTTTTAATAACATTTTCAAAAATATAGCAATAACAGAAAAGGAACATTTGATTGTCACAATAGTACTTTCAGTGAACTTTGCTAACCTAATCAAGAGGAGATGCATTTGGACATTGTTTAGCAGATGGATCTCAGATAGAGAGCTCCAGGACTTAAATGACTGCAAAAAAAATGCTCATAATGGCTTTTTCTGTGACCACAGTCGCTGGATATTATTGCAGATATTTGTGAGCAGGTGTTTTTCATGGTTTAATTATAAATTCAGAGGCAGTGGATTCCCTCCCACTTAATGTTTGTCCTTTCTTCTAAATTCTAAGTAATTACGAACACACACAGTAACAGATGCCTAGCTCAACACCAGGACTGCAGTTTGTCTCATAGTGAATGTGTCTTCATGTTTTTGCTTCAGATGGGGCGTACTCTCAGGATAACTGCAGTTATCAAGATGTTTTAAACTACCTGAACCTGACCAAAAACAATGAGCTGTACTTTATGACCCGGCCTGTTAAAAACTACAAACACTCCACAGAGGTACAACTGGAGGTTCTGCTCTATGCCATTCTAGATGTGGTAAGTGGTTAAAGCTTTATTATTTCTACTGACTGGGATCTTGTATAGAACTGGTCCAGGTGACCAAAAGCCAGTCATCTTGACAGTACTACCTCTGAGGGAAACAAAAGCTCGAGAGCAGTGCTGGGAGGTTCAAGTGTTATTTTCCCTTAGTCAATACCGGGTCTGGACCTCTAACTGTATCGAGTATTTAAAGTTTTCGCGTAGTGGGTGTTGCACATCTTTCAGGCCATACGGGTGCAGGACACACTAACATGATTTATAAATAAAACTCATCAGTATTCTTTGGTGTTTGGGCTGCAGTTCTGCATGTACAGGAACTGTCTAGAGCAGCAGTCTATACAAGAGCTGGTATCAGCTGCAGCTGAGTTAAGTCAAGTATACGGCTGTGTGTATGTCAAGTATCAGTAGAAAAGATGAGTTCATTTTTGCCCAGGACTACTGGAGTCAAAAATGGAGGAAGCGATGGTAGAGTTTTTGGCTTTGAAGTGATTATGTCTTTTAATGTTTCTTATGGTTTTAATCAGATATGACAGAAACATTACAATGCTCATATGATATTTGGCACCTGGTCCAAGAGAATAAGCGAGCAGCTGCGAATGAAAATCATGGGAATTCAAGAGCCTGCTAGTTAGCTGGCCTAGCATGGTGGGCCACTTATTTAAAAAAAATGATTTATTGCCTTATTTATGTGTTTTTATAACAGTTCAATTTCTAAGATATTAGTTAATCAAAAATTGTATTTTGTCAGAGTTAGACATTTAAAAAAAAACTTAAAATGTAGTCTTAGCTGCAGCTATTTTACTAGCTAACTTTTGATATTGATCTCTTGCTTTCTGTCTGTGGTTTTGTATGAGCCAAACCACACACGTTTATGTGCTGATTTTACAGAGGTATTCACAAATACAATTTATTTTAGGTATTCAGTGTAGTAGTGCTCTCTGAGTGTCTCCAGTTTAGACTTGTAATAATATTGACTGACTCATGAACACAATGTTGGTCTGATTTTTATCATAGTTTTGCTGTGTGATGAATCTTTTAAACAGTGTGTTGTGTTGGTTGTGTTGTCATGTTCTCTGGCTGGAAAGATTTTCACACATATTTCTTTGTTTACAGGTTGAGAAAGACCAAAAATTCATTCCTTATGTTTGGATTCTGATGGTGAGTACTGTCATTTTTTCCTCGGAGCCCTTTTAATCTGTGTCTTAACTTTCCTGTTTTTTGCCTCCTATTTTCCCCTGTAGAAGTGGCACAATGAATACATTTCCTGGGATCCAAATCAGTTTTGTGGAATTGATAATGTTTCTATTCCCACTGAGATTATGTGGAAACCAGATCTCACTATTGAAGAAATGTAAGTATAAAAGTATCTTCACTCACCCACACACATTGATGTGTTCAATGCATATATAGATTTTCTAAATTAATAAATAATTAAAAGCACATTATATCTAGACAGCTGTAATGGCTCTCAGCTTCTAATGTAAAAGTAAAATTAAGAAAATTAACATCAGTATCATATTTTCCGATGTCTATTTCTGTCCATTTCAGATTTTTCAGTCATGGTGGTAATGGGGAATAGAGCCTGGTGTTTTTGCTTAGATACAGTATGACACAATAGCTGATGCTAAAACACATTTGTTAACTTTTTAACACACTTTTGTATGATTAAATTGTCATCAAGAGCACTTCCATCTACCTGCAGACTGTTAACAGTTTTAATGCTTGAATGAGGTGGCAATGCAATCCCAGGCCACAACTTATTTTAAACAAAAATGGATTCACACAATGATTCACACATAATGAGGTATACAGATTTTACATTTGGGAAAAGTAGAGGACTGTGCACTGTGAGCACTTGATATTGGTGCATCTCTAGTTTTTGAAGCAGTTGCCATCATGCGTGTTACTGTGTTCACATGTCTCTATGTGTTTTCATATAGGACAGAGATGGACAAGGCACCTCCGAGTCCTTATCTCTCTATCAACAATAAAGGTTATGTTGAAGTCCAGAATGACCAAGTGCTGGTCAGCACCTGCAGGATGCACATTTACAATTTCCCCTTTGACATACAGAGCTGCAACCTCTCCTTCAAGTCTGTCATACACACTGGTGAGAGCAAGACAGATTGTGTTTATAGACCTTCATTGTCATATTGTCTTTCTTTTTATCTTACCTGATACCAACATACCAGCAACATTACATAAAACTGATACCTTTTCACCTTCACTGAAGGTGAAGGGCAGTAGTTTTCAGGTGCATCCTCCTCTCTCTCTCTCTCTATCTCTCTCTGTCTTACTGTCCTACATTGAATTTATAATAACATGAAATCAACATTCTATTATTAATGGCCTTTATCAAAGGCAAACTCAGTGTAGAAAGATAGAGCTGGCAGTAGCAGCGCTGCAGCTGTCACGCACACACAATGCAGACAGTGTGTCCCAGTTGTAACAATTATTTAATCTCCAATCTCAGTCAAGGACATTCGGCTCCTGCCAGTTGACAACTCTTCAGAGGCCACAGAGTGGTCTCGGGAGGTGATGCGTACTCAGTACGAATGGCTGTTCATCAACATGAAAGTCACCTTCAACAACGCCAGCGACTTACTTGGCCAAGACTTCGTCATATACACTGTGGGTACAACTAGATACAGGTGCAGTCAGATAGAAACATGTCATCAATCACTTTGATTAAAGTGAGAATAAACAGCTTCTTTGTTTTAACTTATAATTATGAAGTAAATGTTGATTGTGCAATGTAATGTATGTAATGCAACAACTGAATTCATTCCACTTGGAAATCTGTATTTTTGAGATTGAATATGAGATATGAGAACTTAAAGATAATTGCTAATATGTGAACTTCATCATTTCACAGATCAACATGAAGAGGAGGTCAGTCCTCTACATTGTCAACTTCATATTACCTGTCCTGTTTTTCTTGGGTCTGGACTTGGCCTCCTTCTTGATCTCAGACAACGGAGGTGAGAAGCTGAGCTTCAAGGTCACTGTGCTGCTCGCTGTCACTGTGTTACAACTTATTCTGAATGAAATCCTGCCTGCCTCGTCAAACAGGATTCCACTCGTAGGTAAAGATTTTTGCCTGAATTGAACTGTGCTTCATATGAGTAGTAATACCACATATACTAATGAAGCTGACGTCCTTCACGTTCCTTCAGCGGTCTACTGCATTGGGATTTTTGCTCTGATGATGCTCAGCCTCTTGGAGACAATTTTTGTGATGTACCTGATGGAGAAGGACTCTGCATCCCAAGACAGCGAGACAGATGAAGACCGAAGCCCAAGCGAGGACTGCAGGCAGCAGGGAAAGGCCGACTTTCTGAAATGTCATGGAGGTGAGACCCCTATTTTTCTAATTAATACACACTTGTTAATTGTATTATTTTGAATTTGGTAAAAAGAAAGAAAGAAACAAACACTTTTTTTTTCAGAAGTGCACAAATGGACTCAGTGTGCGTGTATCTACGATGGTGCTGGTGAAACTCAGACTGAACTGCTGTCCGTCACCAAAGAGGTTAGAACTGGATTGTACTTTAATTCTCATCACATTAATTTAAACAAAATACTGAATGTTAAATTTAACAGCTGTCACTCTCCATCTACTAAATTACTTTTGTAGCACAACAGCAGCAAGCTGGTGGAGGAGTACCACGCCTTGGAGAAGGTCTCAGGTGAGCTGAGGGAGATGGAGAAAACACTGACTCTGCTCCTCGACAGCAGGAAGGAAGAGGTCAAGCCCGGCTACTGGACCAGAGTGGCTAAAAGAGTCAACGTAGTTTTCTTTATTTTCTATGTCACAGTGGTCACCATGTTTTTAATTTTCATCTTTTTAAAATGGAACAATGCATAGAGATGATGATCGTCATTTCATTTCCTTAGTGTTCAAATAACACGAAAGGCATTTTGCGTGTCATTTTTATGCTTTTTTTTTTTGAGTCTCCTAACCATAAGAGTGTTAAATGACAGTAGTGTGGTATTTGTACGCAACCCCATGAGATCGCATTTTATCTTCTGTCTTTTCTCAAGCACAATACATACCTGGTTTGTACTTGCAGCCTTGCACTGAGTCTGACACTGACAAAGGTCTCACCTCCTATGCCTACTCCATCACCTATTCAGTTTTTTTGTATTACTAAGCCAACTCCCAAAAATCCCCGTAAAATTGCTAAAATCTTAAACTGTGTTATGAATCCACTCAAGTACTGCAACAGTGTAGCTCACTTTAAAGTTATAATCCTTAAGGTTTTAGTCCTGGTTTATCTGGCACAACTGCAGTCACAGCAAGTGAATTTTACTACCACTGTTTCATCTTAAATAACATGTGTATTGACTCCTGGGGACAATAAACATACTGTATAGCCTAGTGACACCAAAGACAGTGAAATTCCTGGTGTTTGCAGTTGCCATTTTGTTCATCAGCGTGCACCATTTCATCCAATAACTAATCACTGAAGAGGGAAAATACATCTGTCCTGGCTAAAGAGCAAACTCTTACTTTGTTACCTTGTTGGAGCAGCTCAGGGAAAGGACACTAAGGTCACACAGTTAATTCAGAAGTTGTATTTATACAACTGACCCCTGTTTCATAACTGTCTGCAAACTATTTTTCTCTTGTGGAGCAGTTTATACACTGACAGCTAATGAGCTGTGATTACTTTATCAGAGTTCGTTCGTGTCAGAGTTCATTAAAGTGAACCAAATTTTATCCATTAATCAAGATTATTTTAATTCAGTATTCAACTTGTGTTACAACAGCATAGCCAAACAAACTGTGGGCTTTTACTCATGTTAATAAAGAAGAAAGTTAATATGTTAAACTAATTAAATAAATTAAATAGCTTGTTTGGGTTCCTTCTAAATTCTTTCTTACCTTATTCTTACAAACATGTCTTGTCAATTGATTGTCAGTTGATCCACCGAACAACCCTGTTAATGTCAGTTTGCAGGCGAGACAGTAATTAGCTGCTCAGCTGCAGCACACTGAACGGCATGAAAATGTTCCTGACTGCACAGCCTCCACCCCTTCATTCATTGTCAATAACTTTCACACACTGGACATCAGCTCTGTTAGTGCCCTGAGTACTTAACAGTGGTTTTATTGACTCACTCTGTGGGAAGATGCACATACACAATTATGTGCACATAAAAGCCTTGTTTTCCCACATCCTGGTTTTAGCAAAGCTGGTGAGGAAATGTGTACTATGCTATTCAGTTTTATTTTTTTTCTCTGTATTACAACCATTGAAGGGCTGCTGTTTGCATGTTTTCTCAGTGCTACATCTACATGTAACACATATAGACAGTATAAACAAGTCTTGTATTGTGAAGCTCTAGTATGTCTGCCATGTGATATGAACAGTCTTTATGTGTCATGAAACGGTTTTTTAATATTTATATCAAGTTGTATTTTCTTCGAGGAGGTGAAATGCAGCATAGTTCATGCCTGTTGTTTGCTTTAGCCTACATTATGTCATATATTCATTTGATTGAATAACAGCTCTGTGATCTGTTCTATGGACTGGTTTTGAAAACATGTATCAGACTCTTTCTACCATGTAAATAAACAACAATACAAATATACAAACATTTTAAATGTTTTTATTTGAATATGCCAATTACATTAACAATAGCTACAGGACTATTTACAGAGGTCTCATATATTCTTTCACACACAAGGGTAGCAAAACACTTTCTGCAAAACACAGCCAGGCTACCTGTTGCAGCAGAGATGTAATCAAATTTAACCTGCCATCTATGGAACAGGTGATGAGAGACATTCATCCTGGCATCAGATGGGAATGTGTGTACATGACTACATTGGTTGGTAACACCTCTTTGACAGCAGCAGTTGTCAACAAGGTTCATGCGTGCCTTTCAAAATACTCTCAAAAACATACCACAAAAACATACCACAGCTAAGATAGCACCTTACTTAGTCTTCTAGCAGTCTGGAGTGGAATATTTTTCTGAAGGCTTTCTCCTTTCCCATTCATGGCCAGGGAGTGAATTACAATCACTATATTACAACAATAGTGGAAGTAAGAAGTAAACTGATTTTAGTTTATTAGTAAAATTGATCTGCCCACAGGATGTTGAGGGCACTGGCACTTCCTGGCAGCTTTGCTGTATTAAGTGTGTTTATGTCCTTGGACCAATGAGAGTTTTAAAAAGGGGTTGATCATCAAATGCCCAGCCCTCCTCCAGTACAAGGCAGTTATATTAGTACAGCAACAAATATTTCCATACATGACAGAGAGGACAGGACTGCTCATTAATCTCTGACAGTCATGATACCGACAGGTTACCTCTTTCTGCTCCTCCTCACAGGTAAGCTGGAACAGTTCTGTACGATGCATGCAGACGTACTCAGAGAAATCTCCTGTAGTCACGATGTTTCTGGACATTACTATATCCTATCCCTTTTACACTACTTTCCTTATTTCAAATTTAACTTTATTCAACTTTGCTCAAATCCTATTCTGTGGCATGTAGTCAACATCAACTGCTAGGTGGTACATGAAGCATTAGTCCCTTGTATTTTATTATTATCTTGGTTTTAATCATGTTCAGGACATGATACAGAACATAACCTGATTATTCATATTCCTGGGTGAGTCTAATATTATCAGGTTATTGTGTCTTTCTAAAATATAAGTAATTAGGAACATACACAGTAACTGATGTCCAGAGAAACACTGGGGCTCTGTACTTCTAAATAAAAAGAAAAGGTAAGCATGTTTGTGATTACTTTCCTTTTAAGAATCATTTGTCGCGTCTTCATGTTTTTGCTTCAGATGGGGCGTACAGTCAGGATAACTGCAGTTATCAAGATGTTTTAAACTACCTGAACCTGACTAAAAACAATGAGCTGTACTTCATGACCCGGCCTGTTAAAAACTACAAAACCCCCACAAAGGTACAACTGGAGGTTCTGCTCTATGCCATTCTAGATGTGGTAAGTGGTCAAAGCTTTTTTTAGTTGGTCTTTTGTGTCAAGAGACAGTCAGAGTAAGCTATTGAGCAGATTGTGCAATCTAAAGCTCACTAATTACTGATGATGATGATGCATCTCCTTTGTTTATTCCACACAATTTTTTTCATGTCAAGCTCAACTTCGGTGAACTTTAGCTCCCTAATTTGTGCAGGTGACCAAAAGTAAGTCATCTCGACAGTCCTACCTCTGAGCGAAGCAAGAGCTGCAGTTCAGCATGTGAGGGAAGTGTTGAGGGCAGTGAGTCTGTACAATAGTTGTTATCAATAGCAGCAGCTGAGTTGAGTATATGGATTTGTACAAAAGTATCTGGTAAGACTGGTTTGTTCATATTTGCCCAGAACCAGTGGAGAGTCCAAAATAGAGGAAACAGTGGAAGATTTTTGGCTTTGTGTCACTATTTGATTTTATTTTAGATGTTGAATGACATAACATCTGTGACTTCATCTCTCTGTTAAAGGGATCATGTCTTTTGTGTTAATGTTCCTTGTGGTTTTATTCAGATAGTGTATGAGAGCAAACCAGCAGCAGTGAATTCAAATGTCATGATAGCAAGGAAAAAGACTTGGGGTAGAGTTAGGGTAGAGTTAGAGTTAGGCTGGTCTAGCTGGTTTACCAGGCTGGACAAACTGTTCAGGCTAGTCTTGCTGGTTTGTCAGTTGGCCAGCTCAGTATGACTTGTCAACCAGTCAGACTAAACTGGTGTTTGCTGGTTAAGATGACTGGCCAGCTGGCTGGCTAGACTGACCAGCAAAGCCCAGCTGGTCAAGCTGGTCAAGCTGGTTATAATGGTCAGTTAGACTGACCAGGCTGTACTGGTCAGTAAAAGCCAAGCAAGGCTCATAACAGTCCCTCTTTACCATAAACCCTAAATAGAATTCCCCACTCAACCTACTTAGCATGAACCATATTCCTGCCATGATTGGGCCAGCCACTCGTTTTCTGGTTAATAGTGGATTTGCATTGTTTGTGGACCTCGTTATATTGAGTAATGACTGACTATGTAGGTTGTTCTGCGTCAAGCTGAAAATGTGAAGAATTTGCTAACACACTCTACATACACACTGCTGGTGCTTTAGTCAATGTCCAAAGACAGAACAAGATGGCCCCAACTGTTCTGTTATCCTAAGATGCTACACCTAAGGACAAAACAGTGTGTTGCGTTGGTTGTGCTGTCATGTTTTCTGGCTGGAAAGACTTTCACATATGTTTCTTTGTTTACAGGTTGAGAAAGAACAAAAATTTATTCCTTACGTCTGGACTTACAAGGTGAGTTGTCATTTTTTATGCCTCCACAGCTGTGATTGGAAGAGTTTTCAGGTTGTCTGTCCATGATTCTTGTGAATGTGATATGCCAGTAACGCCTTGAGGGAATTTCTTCAAATTTAGGGCAAATGTTCAAGGATGAATTGATCAGATTTTCATGTTCCAAAGTCAGGGTTACTGTGAACACGTTTTTTGCCTCTTGAATGTGATATCCCAAGACTGAAATGAAGTCAAATGTTGAACTGTTTAGAAGGTCACTGTGACTGTATAAAACATGGCCATTACATAAGAGTTCACATGCTATTTAACAGCAACTGGACTGGTTGGTAGAGGCATACAACCATAAGGGAGTAATTGTAGTTTCATTTTTTTTCTCAGAGTCCCTTTAATTTGTGTCTCTCTGTCTCACTTATTCTTTTATTTTCTTGTTCCTGTTTTTTTGCCTTCTGTTTTCCCCTGTAGAGGTGGCACAATGAATACATTTCCTGGGATCCAAATCAGTTTTGTGGAATTGATAATATTTCTCTTCCTGCTGAGATTATGTGGAAGCCAGATCTTGCTATTGAAGAGATGTAAGCATTAATGTATCCACCCGTGTACACACACACACACACACACACACACACACACACACACACACACACATCTTTGTATTCCTATCTTTGTGGGGCTCTGTCATTAACATAATGCATTCCCTAGCACTTACTCAAGCTTCAACCATCACGACTGAATGCTGAATGAATGACCCTAACTCTTATCCAATTCTAACCCTAACCCTAAAACCAAGTTTCAACAGGTTTCTGTATGATTAAATTGTCAGTAAGTGCATTTCCATTCACCTCTTATGATGCACCTTGTTAAAACAATTTTATTGGCTGCCTGAGGTGGCAACGCAGTCCCTGGCCTCAAGTTACCTTAAATAAAAACAGATTCACACCATGGTTTCCACACTATGAGGTGTACAAATTTGTCTCTATGTGTTTTCATATAGGACAGAGATGGACAAAGCACCTCTGAGTCCTTATCTCTCTATCAACAATAAAGGTTATGTTGAAGTCCAGAATGACCAAGTGCTGGTCAGCACCTGCAGGATGCACATTTACAATTTCCCCTTTGACATACAGAGCTGCAACCTCTCCTTCAAGTCTGTCATACACACTGGTGAGAGCAAGACAGATTGTGTTTATAGACCTTCATTGTCATATTGTCTTTCTTTTTATCTTACCTGATACCAACATACCAGCAACATTACATAAAACTGATACCTTTTCACCTTCACTGAAGGTGAAGGGCAGTAGTTTTCAGGTGCATCCTCCTCTCTCTCTCTCTCTATCTCTCTCTGTCTTACTGTCCTACATTGAATTTATAATAACATGAAATCAACATTCTGTTATTAATGGCCTTTATCAAAGGCAAACTCAGTGTAGAAAGATAGAGCTGGCAGTAGCAGCGCTGCAGCTGTCACGCACACACAATGCAGACAGTGTGAGAGCATACACACCGGTGAGAGCGAGACAGATTGTGTATGTCACATCCCTATATTTTGTCTAAAAACACAAACTTAGAGTGCAGATCAGTCTTCAGACTGAGTCTGTCACCATGTGATAGCCAGAGCCAGGTAGCCGCCTGGACACAGGTGGAGACAACTGGAGTCACAATAGTCCCACAAACTACATCAGTTTATGGGACTGCCATAAGCCAGGATAGCTAATGTAACAGGTTATAATTACATTTGTACTTTTAGACTCAAATCAGACTTTTTGCATGTTTTTAAAAAAAAGTAGCAACGATACTATCATATCTTGTTGCAGTAATCCCTATATGTAAAAGGGCTAAACTTTCCACCAGCTCTCCGTCACTGACACCACCAAAGTCCATATCTATAATCCATCCTTGTGTCTTTAACAGTTATCTCATCTCTATCTCAGCGGGACATTCGGCTTGTATACTCGACAACTCTTGGGAATACAGAAGTGGTCTCTCAGGATATGATGCCCCAATGGTCACAGTGGCTGTTTGCATCAGCTGGCTCACCTTCAAAAGCATGTGACTTCACGACCAAGACATCATCATTTACACTGTGGGTATAACTAGATACAGATCAGTCACTTTATGTAAATACAGCTTGAGGTAGTTGCATGTGAGTGTTTCCATTTTTAAAGACTTGTAACAACATTTGGTAACATTTTGAAGGGAAATATTGTACTTTTAACTACAGTATATTTATCGGACAGCTATTGGTTGATAGTTTGAAAATTAGATTAGAACTTCCACCTTGTGAGTCTGTATGTGTGCGTGTGTGTCATCACGACAAAATGTGGTCCTGGAGACAACTGTTACAGTGGGAACTACCACAGAGTTGGTCTTAGGTACTTTGGCAGATGTTTATATGTCTGTGGACAGATTTTGTCACTGCAGTAGAGTTACAACTGTGCAAAATACAAAATTGAGGCTGAGTTTGAAGATGGGTTTGGTCCAAACAAGGGCTTTGCGGCTGGTGTGATCTCATCACAAGATGGTCTCTAAGTTTTTTTTTCCTGTCTTGCCTCTTTCAGCCCTATCTGTTCTTTCTTCTATGCCTATCTTTTACTTCCTTCCCCATCCTGTCCTGTCCATCAACCTTGTTTCTTTCCTGTTTTTTTCCTTCTGTTCGTCTGTCTTCAAATTTTTTCTTCTCTTCTTTTCCTCTGTGTTTCTTGAGCATAATTTACCACTTTTTATTTGAGTGAACATTTGACTTGTTTTCCACTGTAGTATGCTGCTTTTACGTAATGACTCCACTGTAATCATGAGCAGATCACCTTATTGTTACTACACTGTTTAGTTGTGTTTCTCAGATGTGCAGTACTAGGTATATCAACCACCTGAACCTTTATCATCATTTCACAGATCAACATGAAGAGGAGGTCAGTCCTCTACATTGCCAACTTCATATTGCCTGTCCTGTTTTTCTTGGGTCTGGACTTGGCCTCCTTCTTGATCTCAGACAGTGGAGGTGAGAAGCTGAGCTTCAAGGTCACTGTGCTGCTCGCGGTCACTGTGTTACAACTTATTCTGAATGAAATCCTGCCTGCCTCGTCAAACAGGATTCCACTCGTAGGTAAAGAAGCTCAGAGTCTTGCCTTTATTGGACTGTACTTCATATGAGTAGTAACAGCACATATAGCGACTCACTGTGTAGTTATTTATCTGCATTAATGAAGCTGACGTCTTCCTTCAGCGATGTACTGCATTGGGATTTTTGCTCTGATGATGCTCAGCCTCTTGGAGACGATTTTTGTGATGTACCTGATGGAGAAGGACTCTGCATCCCAAGACAACGAGACAGATGAAGACCAAAGCCCAAGTGAGGACTGCAAGCAGCAGGGAAAGGCCGACTTCCTCAAATGTCACGGAGGTGAGACCAGGAGCCAGTTGCACCAGCTAAATTCGAAATAAGCCTAATTGCCTTAAGTGTATTGGGTAGAGATTACTTGCTACAGAATATTTACACCTAGTAAGTGTCACTTGTAACTGTTGCAGAGCCAACTAAAGCAAGTGACAAACCTTGTCTGTTTCTATAGTGTTTAAAGTAAAAGAGGAAGCTAATATGGAATGTGATCAACAATCTGACATGAAACTTGATTGAAAAGCTGTTTAATAATGTAAAGTGGGAAGGATATAGCAATGGTGCAACCCAATTCAAAGGCATAGAAGCTACTCTTCGGTTTCTTTTCCTAATGTATTAATACACACTTGTTCATTGTATTATTTTGAATTTGGTATAAACAAACAAACAAATGTTTTTTCAGAGGTGCAATGGACTCAGAACACATGTATCTATGATGGTGCTGGTGAAACTCAGACTGAACTGCTGTCCGTCACCAAAGAGGTTAGAACTGGATTGTACTTTAATTCTCATCACATTAATAGAAACAAAATACTGAATGTTAAATTTAACAGCTGTCACTCTCCATCTACTAAATTACTTTTGCAGCACAACAGCAGCAAGCAGGTGGAGGAGTACCACGCCTTGGAGAAGGTCTCAGGTGAGCTGAGGGAGATGGAGAAAACACTGACTCTGCTCCTCGACAGCAGGAAGGAAGAGGTCAAGCCTGGCTACTGGACCAGAGTGGCTAAAAGAGTCAACAAAGTTTTCTTTATTTGCTATGTCACACTGATCAGCATATTTTTAATGTATGTCTTTGTAAAATGGAACAGTGCATAGAGATGATTGCTACACAATGATACTGTTTCTTTTGTTATGACCAACTAGACTTAGAGCTAATTATCATTTGATTTTCTTCACTTCTGCTGTATTTTTTCAAGCTCAATACGTACCTGGTTTGTACTTGTTTGCAGGAAACACAGCCCTGCGCTCTGAGTCTGACACTGACAAAAGCTATCACCTCCGACACCTATTCCTGTGGCAAACCATTTTAACATTTAATAGCTAGTCTGCTACAGCACATATATCTGTAGCTCTCACATGCCCTGTGTTCTCTTTAAAGAAAAAATCAGAAACCAAAATTATTCTTACAAACATGTCTTGTCCTGCACCTTAGATTGTCAAATGATCCACCAAACAAACCTCCACTGGGGAATAAATAGCACTGTTACTGTCAGATTGCAGTGGAGACAGCAATTAGCTGTCTTTCACACACTGGACATCAGCTCTGTTAGTGCCCTGAGTACTTAACAGTGGCTTTATTGACTCACTCTGTGGGAAGATGCACATACCCAATTATGTGCACATAAAAGCCTTGTTTTCCCACATCCTGGTTTTAGCAAAGCTGGTGAGGAAATGTGTACTATGCTATTCAGTTTTATTTTTTTTTCTCTGTATTACAGTTACTGAAAGGTTGCTGTTTGCATGTTGACACAGTATGAACTTGAACTTGCAACCAGCCAAGTTCTAGTATGTCTTTGCCATGTGATATGAACAATGAGTTAATGCCTGTTGTTTGCTTTAGCCTACTTTATGTCATATGTGCATTTGATTGAATAACAGCACTGTGATCTGTTCTATGGACTGGTTTTGAAAACATGTATCAGACTCCTTGTTCTGTGTAAATAAATAACAATACAAATATACAAACATTTTAAATGATTCATCCGACATTAGCTGCAGGACTCAGATATTTACAGAGGTCTCATATACTCTTCACTGCTTGAGGATAAAGGAAACACTTCCTGTCCAACAGAGCCAGGCAACCTATTGCAGCAACAAAATTTCACCAGCCCAGTCAGTTTGTGCCAAGGCTGCCAGATATAAATCTACAAGCTACATTCATCTCCCAACTCACTGCAACATGCCCCCAGGGACTGGTGATTCACAGCCTAATTCACTTCCCAACGTGTACGCATTTGGATTTTGACATCAGAATACGCTGATCATCTATCGATCATAGATGGATTTATCACTTTAAGGTACGTAAGAGGCTGGTGACGATGCTAACGACCGTTGAGCCTGCCGAAAATCAAAAGAAGAAGAAGAGTTCGGCCAATCATAGCGCTGGATTCGAATTGCACGCGGGGATGATTGGCAGGTGCGTTAAATCATCTCACGAGACAGCTAATCCACAGTAAAACATTTTTACCTTGATTTTATATCTCTTGTTCAACCTCCTCACTCCCGTCAGCTGGTTCCGTAAGTAAGCACCGTTATTCTCCTCTGAACTCCTTTGGAACGGTAACCGGACACGGGGTGTGGAAAGTTAATTGAATTAAGTGAACTCTAGCTTAACGTCACGTACGTATTTGCACCCTAGCTAGCTTGTTTACCTGTCATTTAAATTGGCATAGTGTGTCATATTGTCCGTGTGTTAAACATGACTTTTCATAGTATTTGTAATACTAGTCATTGCAGCCAAACCCGTATTCGTCTGAAGAGGAGCAGACCATGGCACCTCCGCCTAAAAAAAGAGGAGTGCAAGCGCCATAGGAATCCCTAACCCTGAAGAGTTGTGCCTCCGCATCTCTAAGGCACTACCACCATGTGCTGATACTGGCATCAGTTATCAAGGATGAGCTGGTAATAATTGGACGTTAAGTTATACTTTCAGAGTGGTGTTTATGTATTGGCAGGTGCTGTGAATTAAAAGGAACTGAATTGGAAAAAATGGCAATACTAGCTATGTATTCAGGTATATCCCCTGAATGCGCATGAGCTGAACATATTTGTAGCATAAGGGTTGTAGTCCAAGACTTTCTGTAATGTTTGCAGGTCTGTAACACCTTTGTGACAGTAGCAGTTGTCAAAGCAGTTTGTGTGAGTGTTGCAAAACACACTGTTCTTAAAAACATGTCCCAGGTAAGATAGATGCCACCTTACTTAGTCCTTTCCTTGAGCAGGTATTTTTCTAAAGGCTCTCTCAGGAACCTGCTACTTTTTTCATTCATGGCCAGGGAGTGAATTGCAACCACAAAATTACAACAATAGCGGAAGTAAGAAGTAAACTGGTTTTGGTTTTATAGTAAAATTGATCTGCCCACAGGATGTTTAGGGCACTGGCACTTCCTGGCAGCTGTGATGCATTAAGTGTATTTATATTCCTAGGCTAATGAGATTTAAAAAGGGGTTGATCATCAAATGCCCAGCCCTCCTCCAGTACAAGGCAGTTATATTAGTACAGCGACAAATATTTCCATACATGACAGAGAGGACAGGACTGCTCATTAATCTCTGACAGTCATGATACCGACAGGTTACCTCTTTCTGCTCCTCCTCACAGGTAAGCTGGAACAGTTCTGTACGATGCATGCAGACGTACTCTTATTGTATCCTATTGATTCGTTTCACACTGCTCTTCTTATTTCAAATATCACTTTATTCAACTTTGCTTATATCCTATTCTGTGGTATGCAGTCATCATCAATTCTTAGGTAGCACATGGACTACAAAGTCCCTGGTACGATATTATTATCTTGGTTTTAATCATGTTCAGGATATGATACAGAACATACAAGATTATTCATATTCCTGTGTGAGTCTAATATTATCCGGTTATTGTGTCTGATGTCTCCACATCACAGTCATCACATGATAGACATCGAGACCTCAGCATTAACAAAATACTGACGTTTTTAACCAACAGTAGCACTTCAGAGGTGTCGTTCTGCTGTTAAATGTCACTGAAACTGATGCTGTTGATCCTGTTTGCATTGTTCACTGCTGCTCATTCTTACATAACTGAACTAACTGCTATTTTTATAAATTTTGTGCCTCAGCGTGTCACTTGCTCTCAAAGCCACATCTTCACTGTTTTAATAAAGCACAGTGGTGCGATTTTATATACACATGAGCAAGGGACATTTATATTGTTTTTTGTTTTTTTACAAAATTTTTTAGATTCTATTTCTGGCATTTTCTGCTTCATCAAATATTCAGACCCTGGCTGTTGCGTTAAGGACTCAGCCTTGATATGTGGTATGCACCCTACCAGGGGAGCCAACATGTTGCCCTTAGTTCTGTTGTTGAGAACAAATGTGCTACCAAGGCTACACTCAGCACATGTTAATACCTCAGCTACTCTTCCCGAGTTGATTTGATGTTAAAAAGACTTCCAATTTAGAGCTGCCAGACCCATGTTTCTGTGTTTTGTTTCCTGTCAGGTGGAAATCCCTCTAGTTTAGAGTCACCGGAGCTTATTGATGCTCAACAGAAGTCCAATCACAGCTTTGAGGAAATGCCAGGTACAAAACAAGCACTCCAGATGTGCATGTTATATATACATCTATACAGTATTTGAGCGTTTCTAATGATAGAGGGAGGGGAGGCGTTCAGAAGAAATGCAGTATCAAAAAAACAAGAAAAACATGGTAACAGGACCACACTCAACATGTCATAATTCATCAGCCACCCTTCCCAAGTTGATTTGATGTTTAAAAAATGAACAAATGGCATCGACACAAAATGTAGGAAAGCACGAGATGTGTTTGCATGGAAATAAAATACCAGGATTTTCTTCTCTGTCAGGTGGAACTACCTCCAGTTTCGAGGTACCAGAGCTTCTTGATGATCAACAGAAGTCCAATCACAGCTTTGAGGAAATGCCAGGTATGAAAAAACTAGTGATTAGTTTTTTTTATGAATTGTAGTGCTAGCAAAAAATGAACAAAGGAGAAATGCATTAAAAGGAGAAAAACCTTGGAGAAAATACACTCACGTGCAGGGAACAGTTTTAGTGTTAAAAACACTAGCACATCATAATATCACAACTGTCTTTTCTGAGTTGATTCCATATGAAACCTTAATCATGATACAGTATGTAGGAAAGCACAAGATGCATCTGCATGGAAATGATATTTTTCTGTCTTTCCTGTCAGGTGGAAATACCAGTTTAGAGCTACCAGAGCTTCGTTATGGTCAACAGTCCAATGGCAGCTTTGAGGAAGACGGTACAAAACAAACACTCTTATGAAAGTGCAGATGAGTTGGTCCTGAAACTAAGTCAACAAACCTATTACACTCTATGTGGTCTGTTGTGAATGTGTGGCCTGGGCTCATGTTAGGCCTTAACATACAAGTGGGCATTGTATAGGAGATGCATCTCAAACGGAGAGCGAAAATGACCGCAAAAATGCTCACATTTAAAAATCATGAGTGAACTGATGAGATAAAACCCAGCTGTCTTGCTAACATCCATCTTATAATGGCCTCTCTCTGACCACAGTCACTGTATATCACTACATATGTTTGTGAGCTGATGTTTCTCATCTTTTGGTAGTAAATTCAGAAGCAGTGGATTCCCACTCACATGTTTAATGTTTGTCACTTCCTCTAAATTAAGAACACACACAGTAACCCTAATATCCAGACAACTACCTAGTTTAAAAGTAAAAATAAGAGCATGGAAGTTGAAATTTTTTTATTTTTTACTGCTTATCTTGATGTGTTTGCTGTAGACTGGCCTTGGAACTCGGAAAACTGCAGTTATCATCATTTTTTAAACTACCTGAACCTGACCGAAAACAAGAATCTGTACTCCATGTTACGGCCTGTTCAACACCACAAAATAACAACAGTACTATACCTCAAAATGGTAATCTATGCCATCCTAGATGTGGTGAGTTGTTTAAATGTTCTGTTAATTTTTTTCTTGTTAATTAAAATAATTATTCTCTCTGCCAAGGAGGATATATATATCTTATGGTCATTATCTTTTGTAAAAGAGATGACTCAGTATGGTTGTTGGTAATTGTGCTGATTGGCTGATCCAAACTAAACACTGCAGCCTTGAGGGAGGTTTGTGCCTGTGTTTACATTTGACATGTATTAACGGACATGTTGTTTGTTTCGTACAATGTTTCTGATGTTTTGTATTTTATATTCAAATTGGCATAGTGCTATATTTCATGACAGTTTTGATGCATGTATGGTTGGTTACTGTATGTTAATTGTGCTGCTGGAGAGATTTTCACACATCTTTTATTTCTCATATTTATTTCTCAGAGAGAAAAGGACCAGGCTTTTGTTCCTTACATATGGATGTATTTGGTGAGTTCTGTTTGAGATGCACAGCACTTTCTGATCATTCTCACCTGTTCATCACCTCTTGATTTTTTCCTTTTAAATTGAATTTTTTCATTCGTTCTTTCTCTCCTTTATTTTGTACCTCTTCTGTTTCCCCCTCCCGTTTTCCTGTGTAGAGTTGGCATAATCATCACATTCAGTGGGATCCAACAGAATTTTGTGGACTTGAAAGTGTAGAAGTTCCCACTGAACTAATGTGGAAGCCAGATATAAGTATCGAAGAAATGTAAGTGCATGCTCACACACACACACATCCCATTTTGGCAATGTTTTGCTTATATTACAGTAATATTAATCAAGCACAAATATTGAAATATTTACTGTGCAGTGACTACTAAAAGTCTGATACACATAAATGTCATCAAAACCAATCAAGATTAAACTATCACCACACCAACTAGTGGCTCCCTCCCTTCATCCCTTGACAGTTCAGTCCCTGATTCCCCCTTTCCTTATGTTAAGGTGTCCTTCAGCAACACTCATTTGAACCCAGTTGCTGCTGGTGGACAAGCCAGCGCCTGGCATGGCACTGCTGCTGGGTTAATGAGAGGCAAATTGTAAAGTTTTGTCTGTGAGAGCAACATTATGTAGCTTTTTTACCTTAAAATAACAGCTTCAGAATCGTTTTGACGGTACACTGACTTCTCATAGGGACAATGGTGCCTCTGTCATTCCCACTCTGCAACTTAAATTTTTGCTTGCTTTTGTTAGTGAAATTTAGTAATAGTCAGTGGCCTAAGCTGCCAAAATCAGGCCCAACAAGTTCAAGACTAATGCTGAAATGTAGATCAGTTAAAAAGACTTGGAAGTCAATAAACACCAGCGTTCATCTTCAATATCCAATATGGAAACTTTGAAAATATCAAGAATTATAAACATAGTTTGGTTTGGATTGGTCAGTTACAGCACTTCCTGCTCTAGGATCATGAGGAATATACACAGTTCAGCCATGTTTCAAATCAGTAAGTGGGCTATGTAGTCAAAGCTCTAGTCAAGAGATTGATGGGATTTCTTTTCTGTACTTAAAAACCACTTATCCGCATGAGACATGAGGCAGAACAGAATGAGTTGCTTGTGGCTACAGATGCCGCAGTTGCTCAGCAGTTACATTTTGCAGCTTTAAGGTAGAAAAGTGTTGTACAAGTGAATACAGAAAGACATGATGCACTGTGGGTAATTCAGTCTAGGCACAAGTGTGTGTGTGTGTGTGTGTGTGTGTGTGTGTGTGTGTGTGTGTGTGTGTGTGTGTGTGTGTGTGTGTGTGTGTGTTTCTTATACAGGACAGAGAGAGACAAGGCCACTCCGGCTCCTTTTATGACTGTTAATTACGATGGCATGGTCGAACTTAGAAACGACTTGGTGGTGGTCAGCACTTGCAGGATGCATGTTTACCAATTCCCCTTCGACAAGCAGAGTTGCACTCTCTCATTCAAGTCTATCATATACTCTGGTGAGCCCGTGCCCTGCTGTGTTTCAAAATTTCTCAACACCTGTTTGAATGCATATGTGCTGTAAACACCTGAACTATTTATTGTGACACCAGCAGATACCACCATGTAAATTCGTTGTTGACCTGCCACAAGACTTCATCTTAATTTGTATTTTCCACCTCAGATGAAGAAATATGGTTGTACGCCATCACCAACGCTTCAAAGATTACTGAGTGGTCTTGTCAAGTGATGAGGACGCAATACGAGTGGCTGTTCATCAACATGACAGTCACTAGAAAAACTGTCAACTATTTTAACTTCAACCAAAGCATGATCATTTACACTGTAAGTATTTCTGGATACAGACACACACAGAGGTGGATCTGTTAAGATTCTTGGTAGCAGGGCTGACCAGGGCCAATGATGGTCTCCTCCCCTTAAGCTGTGTCTTTAGCTAGAGAAATATCTGTTTTTAAGATTCTCTGTGTCCAGCTCTCTGTATTTTTGAAGCCTCTACTTCAATCAGCAGAGGCATTTGGACCACAGTAAGCTGTGGTGCAGCAGAAAAACACTCATGCTTGTGGCCATTCACAGTGTGGCTTGGCACTTTTGCTGTTTTGCTTAAAGTAAGTAAATAATTCGAAGGCTTTTTCCACTTCAGACATGAGCAGATTTCTTGGGTATTTTTTGTTGAGGACAGGAGTAGGAAGCACCTGACCCTTGAACATCATTTCACAGGTCAACATGAAGAGGAGGTCAGCCCTCTACATCATCAACTTCATACTACCTGTCCTGTTCTTCTTGGGTCTGGACTTGGCCTCCTTCTTGATCTCACATGGCGGGGGCGAGAAGCTGGGTTTCAAGGTCACTGTGCTGCTCGCTGTCACTGTGATGCAGCTTATTCTGAATGAAATCCTGCCTGCCTCGTCAAACAGGATCCCACTCATAGGTAAAGACGAAGAAGAGTCTTGCTTTCATCAGACTGTGCCTCATATGAGTAGTAACACCACATATACTGACTCACTGTGTAGTTATTTGTTGACAGTAATGAAGCTGACTTCTCCCCCTCAGCGGTCTACTGCATTGGGATTTTTACTCTGATGTTGCTCAGCCTCCTGGAGACAATTTTTGTGATGTACCTGATGAAGAAAGACAACGAGACAGACAGAGACCAAACCCTGAGTCAGGACTAACACATTTACAATGTATAATGATACATACTGGTTAATTATATCATTTTGATGCAATGCTAAAACCATCTTTGTGTCTGACATATTCTTTCAGATGTGAGGAAATGTGCTCGCTGTGCATTTTACTGTGCTGCTGAAACTCCATCTGAAGTGCTCTCTGTAGCTGAAGAGGTTAGAATTGGGTTAAATTTCAAAGGGTTGGTTCACCGAAATTAGACACTGACATGTTAACATTGTGCTCTTTGGATTATCCAGAATGACAGGAAAGAGATTTTGCTGTTGACAAACTAAATTTAGATGAACCAACTCTTTTATTGTTTTCACAATGAACACAAAAACTAGAACCTTATATGTTCCACAAATCTTGTTAATGACGAGTCTGCTAAACCACTTCTACAGCACAACAGCAGCCAGCTGACGGTGGTATCCCATAATTTGGAGAAGGACTCAGATGAGCTGAGGCGGATGGAGAAAACACAGACTCTGATCAGCAGCAACAGCAGCACCCACAGGAATGAAGAAGAGAAGCCTGGCTACTGGACCAGAATGGCTAAAACAATCAACAAAGTTTTCTTCATTTTTTACGTCACAGTGGTCAGTGTGTTTTTATTTTCGGTCTTTTCCATGTGGAACATTACAGAAGCCACTGGAAAAAACAAAAGTCGCTGCTCCATTTAACCTGTAGTTCATCTCCACCTGGGGCTCAACAATGAATCTAAATATTATTGAAAGCCCAACATGGCCAAGTGCAATATCCCAAATCTTGGGAACTGCAGCCAGCCATTATAAATAAAGCATTGTGGTGTGACAGAGGCACCCCGGCCCACAAATCAGGTTCTCCAGATGCTTGTTTGGTTCAGACCCCAGCAGAAATCACATCATCATCTTTGAAATTTGAAATGAAATAATGAAAATGAAATACTCACTCACTCACCAACCACTAAAATCGTGATTCATATTGCAATATCCATCAAAACAGTCACAATTAATTAATTAATTAATTGATTTCATATTGTTCAGCCCTGCTCTTGACTAAAGAAAATAATTACCAGTTGTTTCCTTACATGTATGCAGGCCACTTCTAGCTTTAGCCAGCCAGATAAGTAAATGTTATTAGCAGTTTAGATATATGTAGTCCTTCAGCAGTGTTGTTTGCATGCTTTACACACTGTCACTCTAAATATTAGCCTATTAGTCTGGATACGTTATGAAGTTCTAGTAATATATGTACCTCTGATATGTAATGTGTACAATTCTAATGTTATGTACATCACAGAATATATTCAAAAATCAAAGTGTAGCTCTTTAAGATTTTTATCAAGTTACTCTAATGCCCGCTGTTACAGTGTATTTGTTTGCCCATCCATTACACTAAGCATGAGGCCACGGTAGGTTAAGTAGTTTCATGTCGTTGTTTATGCTTCTATAGTGTGTCAGCATTTATGATACTTTATGTACTCAGATGATGGAATAATAAGTCCTGTCGCCAGATTCTGAAAACATGTTAGTCATATGTTTAATGCTGAAATTCACAATAAATACAGACCTTTTACTCTCTGGATTATACAAATGGCTGACAATGAAAAACCTGACTAAATGGAGAAATATACTAACATACAGGTTATAATCTGTATTAATTTTTGCTCTTTGAAACATTAAGGACATTTAAAGTATATGATGTGTAGTTCATAGCGATCAACTATATATTTGAGATTATATGTGTAATGTAGGCTTGGTAGGAGTAATTATAGCAGGAGTTTATGTCATAGGTTTTCAAAGGATGATTGTGACACATGGTTTAGGGTTATTATACTAACAATTAAAAAAGACTTGAACCCTGATTGATTACCTTTTATTGTACTGAATTTGATCATTTTTTTTTCTGTTTTGAACAAAGGTTACACTAGTAACTTCACAGTCTCCTGACTTACTACACCACTCCCTCTTGACCAAACAAATATCTCTCTCCAAGCTGCAATGCTGCATCTGCACGCACACATACAGTGTAGTCTGCTGTCTCTAAGCTCTCATAAATCTGTAGCTCCGTGGGTGTTTTTATTATGTAATGTATACGAGGGGACTTCAAAAAGTTGGAAAAAGTACATAGCTAAAAATCCCCCTCGTATACTCCAAGTACTGTAATAAGTTGTTCTTATTGATTAGTTATAGCTGATCTATAAATCACAAGTAAATGATGTATTAGCAATTACTAAAGCTATTGATTACAGCTTATAAACCCTCTTTAAATAGTGCCTTACCAAAAGGTGGCACCAAAAAATCACCAAGCTTAATTTAAAGTGAATTTGGTTTAACCACAAAATTAACCTCTCAACAGTGTGGGAGATACCAGTTTTGCCAGCTTTTGGTGTTTCAACCATTGGATTACTGAGATTTAAAAAAAAACCAAAAAAAGGGTTGGTCATTTAGTTTGCCCAGCCCTCTTCGAGTGTGAGGAGGTGGTGTTTTTACTGCAATGTAACATTGTCTAGATGGCACAGAGATGACAGGGATACACATTGGTTTTGTCACTGGTCCGTAACCCACGATGCTTGTTGGCTTCTTCTCCCTGCTCCTCCTCACAGGTAAGGTTTCTGAGTGTCTAGTCAAGAATAATGTGGACAGTGAATTATTTTTTTATGAGCTCATCCTCCTCTAATGTTTTGGAATAGACGCAGAAATATCAGAATCTGGACATATAAGTATCTATGGCTGGAACTAAAAGAGAATTTTTTATTTTTTTACTTGAGCAAGTGAATCCTATAGCTTGTAAACTTATTACAGCTTATTTTATTAAAGAAGGACATATGATGGCAAAAGTAATTTTCTGAATCTGGTTTTTGTTGCATTTGGTGGTGTACAGCAAATGGATCTCAGATCTCAGATGTCAGACCCAGAGGACTGTGAAAGTCGTTTAGTGGTCAAGTAGATGAGTTGGTCTGCAGACATCCATCTTTGACCACTAGCACTGGATATTATTGTAGACATTTGTGAGCTGGTGTTTACAATTGACCGATATTAAAAGACTGATTTAAAAAAATAATCCTGATTTGGACAGATGTTTTTTTTTTTCTGTGCGGAAAATCAAATCAACATGTGGAACTTTTTACCAACAGAACTAAAAATGAATCATTAACATTCAAACTGAACCAGTTTTAAAGAGATTTTTCTGTGCTTTTGAGTTTTTCTGGTTTTATGTATTTTAAATGTTTGTCTAAGGAGGGGTGTGGCAAATTACATCCAGCTATGAGTACTGCTGCTATACAAGTAATTTTTTAATTGAAATTTTTTACATCATTGTCTCTCACACTGAATGTGTCTTCTTGTTTTCAGCTGCGGAGTCCTCTGAGACTGTGTGTAGTTATCAGGATGTTTTAAACTACCTCAACTTAACCAAGAGCAATGAACTGTACTCAATGACACGGCCCGTTAAAGACTACAAACAGCCCACAGCGGTCTCTCTGCATGTTCTGCTTTATGCCATTCTAGATGTGGTAAGTGGTTAAACCTTTAAAGTTTATGTTTGTTTTTGAATTCTGTTACTGAGCAGGCTATCTAAAAATTTGCCAAGAAATGTCAATAAATCTGGGAGGACAGGGCTGCAGTGTGGAGATTTATAAAGCAGTGGTTTTGGTCAGTTGATGGCACCAGCACTGCATTAGTGAGATGTTAGGCTTGTGTTATTATGCTTATTCTCTGATTTCTGTCACTCAAGCAGGAATAGGTAGATTTCCACATCAGTGCCTAAAAATATTGCCATATGATTACGATTGAGTAGGTTTTATGGAGGTAATGTTTTGATTTCTCCAAGTGCTTCCTGTTTAAGATGCAGTTTTATGATCAATCAGCTGTTCAGTCTGTTGGTTCCCTGGATGGAAATATTTTAACACATACGTCTTTGCTTGTTTATAGAGAGAGATCGACCAGACATTCATTCCTTACGTTTGGATTTTCATGGTGAGTTTTTCAGCTCCTCGTTATTTTATTTAAATTTCTGACCATGTTCTCTAACTTTTCCTCTTG
This sequence comes from Lates japonicus, assembly GCA_033238685.1. Lineage (NCBI taxonomy): Eukaryota > Metazoa > Chordata > Actinopteri > Centropomidae > Lates > Lates japonicus. Next base: position 22,569 of record BRZM01000463.1, on the reverse strand, counting down.
TTTTCCTCTGCAGTCCTGGCAGAATCAGTACATCTCATGGAATCCCAGTGACTTCTGTGGTATCAACAGAGTTTCTCTTCCCACTGAAGTTTTGTGGAAGCCAGATCTCACTATTGAAGAGATGTAAGTGCACCAAGACACAACACGAGACTTGAAGCAACAGTTTTTTTACAATCCAACAACAAATTCATAGCAAATACCACCTGTTTTTTAAAGATTGTTTTTGGGCACTTTTGTCTTGAATTGATACATAAGTATAGAACTGAGAGGAAGACAGAAAATGTGTTCTCCTACTGAGTTATGAGTTTCCTTCACTGTGTTTTTTTTCAAATTTTAACTGAATTTTGAGAAAACTTGCAATCTAAATGATAAAAAAAAACATTAAGCTGTTTCCTCATACATTTTCAAATTCCTCCTAACTATCCTACATATCATATCCACTCACATCCATTGGTGGTAGAGGCCTCAAATATTGTCTCAAGATTTCTAAAAGACTGCATTTGACAACAGAATAAAGATCAGTGTTATATGGGTCCAAAAATGGGTTTACAATAACTTAAATATCAATCAAAAATCACAATTTTGCACTTTTTTCCCCTCCAAATCTAGGACCTCATAGAAAATCAATAGGCATTGAGTATAAACTTTCAATGGCTCAGTCAAACTGAGAACATGTTTGTCCATCTTACAAAGTTTGGTGAGGCTAGGAACAATACTTGTCAAGGTATTAATGACAAACATTCATGAGGTGGACAAGGTCTGAACGAAACCTGAGACGATGCTGCAACAACCTGATCTACTTTAACACATAATGACCCAGTATAGTTTGATTGTGCTGCTCTTTTCAACCAAAGCTGTTTGTTTAGACGTGGGTCATTATGCTGATGTTGGTGTTCTCTGCACGTATGTTTGTTTACATTCAGTATCTCTGTGTGTGTTTTCATAAAGGACAGAAAAGGACAAAGCCCCTCCAAGTCCTCATCTCACTGTCTTCAGCAGCGGTTTCATCCTTATTCAGAATGACCAGGTGCTCGTTAGCACCTGCAGGATGCACGTTTACAAATTCCCCTTCGACACTCAGACCTGCACCCTCACCTTCAAGTCTGTCATACACTCAGGCGAGTCACGTCAACACACACCACCAGACGACACCACACACAATCCATTCCTTCTTTGTTAACCTGCTCAGAAACCTCACTTTTTTTTCCATCTCCCGCCTCAGTCTATGAAATACGGCTTGTTCACGACACCAACTCTTCACAGGCCACTGAGTGGTCTCGCGAGGTGATGCGAACCCAGTACGAGTGGCTGTTCATTGACATGACAGTCTCCAACCAAACTGTCACCAAGTTTGGCCTGAAACAAGATGTGATAATGTACACTGTAAGTGTTACTGGCTATAGATGCATAGTTAGTATTTACTCACGTTCTCTAAAGGGCATTTTCAGGATTTTTCAGTCTGTCTGATAACAATGTTGATGTATCCATATGTATGTATGTCAGTCCTTCCTTTTTTCCTCATTCCCCTCCACCCTTTCTTGATCTCCTCCGACAGGAGCAGGAAGTTAATCTGATATTTAAACGTCATTTCACAGATCAACATGAAGAGGAGGTCAGTCCTCTACATTGTCAACTTCATATTACCTGTCCTGTTTTTCTTGGGTCTGGACTTGGCCTCCTTCTTGATCTCAGACAACGGGGGCGAGAAGCTGGGTTTCCAGGTCACTGTGCTGCTCGCTGTCACTGTGATGCAGCTTATTCTGAATGAAATCCTGCCGTCCTCGTCAAACAGGATCCCACTTATAGGTAAAGCTGATGGGAATGTCATTAGTTTCTCAGGTATTTGGTCATAAGCCAAGGAAGTTACATTTACATTATATTTTTGACCTGGTGATAGTGCTAGATAAAAAGGTATCACCAAAGTTAATACAACTCAGTGTGTTGTTATTTGTCCACATTAATGAAGCTGACTTCTCCCTTCAGCGGTCTACTGCATTGGGATTTTTTCTATGATGATGCTCAGCCTCTTGGAGACTATTCTGGTGCTGTATCTGATAGAGAAAGACAATGAGGCCGATGAGGACCAACGCCTGTGTGAGGACTGGGGGGGAAAACAAAGCAAAACCAGCTTACAAAACAATAGAGGTAAGAAAAAGCCTATTTAGGAAGACGCTACCAGCTAATGACAGTAAAGTGAGAGACCTACAATAAACTGTCTTATTTTAAAAATTGAATATATCCCTGCACTAACCTAGTTTTTGGTTTCTTGATAGCTTTTACTCAGTACTTTAGAAAAATGTAAACCGTGAAAAAGCAAATTGGAAAGTTAGTGAAACACAATTTAAAGCTTGTACTCAACCTGCTGCTTTATCCTTCACCTCTATTTAGTTTTGACAAACTGTTATCAAAACAATGTAAAAACTATAAAATGATTTATTATAATTATAAAATCGATGATGAGAAACAATATGAAGACTTCAACCTCAAAAATATGACATTTCATCAGTCATGAACATTCATATCTTCTCTTCATCATCTCCTCCAGATAAGTTATTTTTCAGTTCCTGCATTATGGTTCTGCTCCCTTTTAATTGTTTAATAAGTGGATCTGTTGCTCCATCAGCTCTGTTCACAACATCCACAGAAGTATCAGATGAGCACAGGTCAATGTCATTGTGCAGTAGCATAGAAGCTGCTCTGTTATAGTTGTACTGTTACTGTGATGTGCACCTTTAGTTACTTTTCTTTCTTGTAGTACACACTGGTTATTTGTCCAATTTTGAATATGGTGCATTATCACCATCTCTTGTGTCTTATTTGTCTTTCCAGAGGAGAAGAAGTGGAATCAGTGTGCATGTGTCTGCGATGTGTCTCCTGATGAAACGCCAACTGAATCGCTGAAGGTTGGGATTACACATGTGCAACACATTCACTCTCCAGCCTCATAAAACACACATAAGCAAATACAAAAATGTTGCTCAGCAGTCTCAGTGTACTGTAGACGAAAATCTGAAGGTCCAACGTCACAGCTGGAGATATTATTTTTATTCATAATCTTGCAAATTAACCAAAGTCTTCAAAATCACAGTTTCAGGTTAGCAGCAGCCAAGTGACAGAGGAGTCTCAGGGCTTTGAAAAGCTCTCAGATGTTCTGAGGGAGGTGGTGAAAACACTGACTCTGCTCCACAACAGCAGGAACGAGGGAGGAAAGCACGGTTACTGGACCAGAAAAACTAAAACAATCAACAAAGTTTTCTTCATTTTTTACGTCATATCTGCCGGTCTGTTTCTATTCTGTATGTTCTTCAACTGGAGCTATGCAGAGGAATTATAGTGCTGTATAATAATGTATGTGATTGAGAAAAAGTCCAATAGCTAGTATGAAATTGTGACCAAGGAAACCTTTCCTTTTATGTGTGTATCTGAGCACAAACCTACTTGTAGTCTGTTTTCACACCTGGAGCCGGTTGCACCAGCTATCTGTAAACCCTTCACTAAGTTACTGCCCAGTTTCATACTACTGATTTACTAAATGCAGTTGCACTAAACTTAAAGTCTCATCTGGTACAGAATGTTTCACATAGAGAGGAGATTTGGGAGATTTGCATGTTTTACACACTGCTGCACATTTAGCACATACATTCAGTATTAGTCTATGACACTAGTCTGGTTGCATTATAATATTTTACATTTATGTCATAAAATAGTAGATTTACTATATGCTGATGTGTAATATGAACAAATCCTAACGTTCAATTAATCCAACAAATAGATAATTTATGAAAAAATTAAGCATGCCGCTGATAATAACAGCCCTGTCACTGACAGGAAAACATGTATCAGTCTTTTAAAGCAGAAATAAATAATACAAACAAAACTTTTTCTTCTCCTTTCTTTGTGTCATCAGCAGCTTGTTTTGAAGCAGCTAAGCCATAAATTCTATTTTATCATACTCATGATGATCAGTTTCTTTAATGCTAACAGAGACGTATTAATTCAATCATATACTTTATCATTGATGTCATAGGGGTTGTACTTGACTTGATTCTTTTCAGAGCTGTTCCTAATATTCTTATGTATGTTGTTGTGGAGGAAAAATTTGATTAGAAACACCTCACAATGTAATGTTGTTCATTATAGCACTACCTATGACTCCTCAGTGATAAATATAAAATAGATATAAAATTATATTTTCAAATTAACCAAATTACTCCAAAATCTCTCTCTTCTTAATGTGATCTCAACATCATGGAGTCTGTCTGGGATCACAGACTGGTAAACTGGTGTTTTAAAGGCAAAGGGTGGTCACACCAAACACTGATTTGATGTGGGTTTACTGCACTTAGTTGATAAATTGATAAATAAAAGCTACATCTGGATGGGAATCAACGCCTTGGAGATAAGAACAACTAAAATAAATGAAAGGGTTGGTCACTTAGTTTGCCCAGCCCTCTTCCAGTGTGAGGTAATATTTCTAGTCAGTAGAGATGCACATTTGCAGCACAACACTCTCACAGACTCTGGATTCTCACTGATCCTGAGCTCATGATGCTCATTGGCTTCTTCTTTCTGCTCCTCCTCACGGGTAAGGTTTCTCTCATCTTCACAGTGTCCCATCCCTGTCAGTGGGGGTAATCCACAGACCTCACTGTGATCAAGAAGCCTCAATGAGAACTGTTCACAGTGAGATTTGTGACTACACTTAAGAAGTAATTTGGGGGACCTTTTACAACCACTTAATTAAATGCGTGGTTGTGACATAAAAATTCTAATCTACTGATTTAGATAAACCTTCTAAGTTGCAAACGTTATTTTGATAAGTTGTGTCAACTTAATATTGTGTGTAATTTAAATTCAAATTGCTGCATTCATTTATTTGAAACAAATTTTAAGTTGTGGTAACTTAAAAGTTTTCTGGATGAAGATAATTTCAGTAGAAATTGTCATAACTTAAAAAGATAGATGGAAACTGTTGCGGGTTTTTTTTTTTTTTTTTTTTTTTTTTTTGAGCCAACACATTGGTTTTTAGATCGTAATCAAGAGTAATGTGGATGTTGCCTCTGAAAAGAGATGCTGTTGTTGATTTTTTAATGCTTCATGCTCCAGCTCTATCCACTCAGCTGCCAGCTGTCAGGTATTAGCCACACCTAGCTAAAACTAATGCAGGCTAATACAACAGCCCTGCAATTAATCCTACCTTTATGAAGATTACAATGTTCAGTTTTTGTTTTAAAATGTTTTAGGTGTTGATTCAGCTGTATGATCATTGTGGAGGATGAAGTGTGTGGTGCTGATGGACTGTGTTGAGCTACTGATGGACTGTTTCTAATGTTGAGCCTACCTTCGTTGATGTAAACAAGGTGCACAAAATGTTAAAGACACACGTCAAGTCTGGGAAAACTTCTGCTAACATGATGCAGCTGACAGGTTTTCAGACTCTGAGTGCTGCTTGTTATGATTTTATCAACTTGCGTTTGGTGGTGTTCAGTGAATGGATCACAAACAGAGAGGACTGTAAAAATCACTTTTAAAATCATTTAGTGGTCAAGTTCACATTCCTGCCAGTTTCCATCTCTGTCATTAAGGCCTTTCTGTGACCACAATCACTGCATGTATAGTATTTGTGAGCTGAATTGATATTTGTAGACTAAAAGCCATGCTCCACTTCCGTTCAGTGGTGCTTTAACACTAACAGCTTCAGAATCATTTTGATGGTATACTGACTTGTATTAGGGAGAGTGGAGCCTCTGTTATTTCCACTCCACGCTGTGAAGGCCTATTCCTGCTCTCTGTAACTTTGGTGAGCAGTTACCATCTCCCTCTAACTGAGCGATAATTAAACTGCCGGAATCATCCCCAACAAGGTCAAGACTAATGCTGAACTGTAGATCGTTTAAAAAGACTCTGAAGTCATTAAAAATCTGCATTCATCTCTGATATCCAATCAGGAAACAAAATATCAAGAATTAGAAATGGAATTGAGCATGTTTGTTAAAGCTACAACACTTCCTCCTCTAGAAGCCACAGATCATGGGTATTATACACTGTTCGGCCATGTTTCAGGGCAGTGGGCTGGGACTACGCAGTCAGAGCTCCAGTCAAGATAGCAACACACAGAGGGCGCTGTTGCTCAGCAAAGTTACATTTTGTTGCTTAAACCAAACTGCTGGACAAATTAAAATTTTGACCTGATGATGGCACTAGACGAAAACTCAGATCACCAAAGTCATTACTGGTTCCCAGTCTGGGAACCAGTAATTTCTGTCAAAATGTATTTATTTTAACAGCGACAGTGCACATTAATGTCAACAGAAATATTGTGCTGCATTATTGAACGTTATTCAAGAGTAAACTCATCATCAGTCATTGTGAATGTGTCTTGATGTTTTCGCTGTAGATGGGGCATCCTCTCTGGGTAACTGCAGTTATCATGCTGTTTTAAAGCACTTGGACTTGACCAATAATAAGGAGCTGTACTCCATGACCCGACCTGTTAATAACCACACATCAGCCACGTTGGTAAACCTGGACGTCCGACTCTACGCAATTCTAGAGATAGTAAGTGGTTGAATTATAATTGTTGTCAAGGAAGTTATATTGTTTGCATTTTTCTGTATGTCTGTTACATAACAGAATATTACAAAATCACATTGTATCAGGTGGAAAATTAGGTCACTGGCCAAGGAGCAAGTGGTTAGTTTTGATGTTTACAGCGCCACATGTGGCCATTTATGGACTTTATAACTGTGCCCCACAGTAGTACACATTGGTAAGCCTGGATGCTCTGCTCTGTGCCCATTCAATGTGGCAAGAAGTTTGAGCTTTCAAATTAAGGTTAATATTTCAAAGGGTATTTAGAATTTACTCTGCCAAGCAGGGTATGTTTTTTCATTTGTCTGATATCTCAGAGTAATTTAGTGGAAGTCAGTATCACCATGTAGCCATTTTTAAAGCTTTGTAATTAGTGGATAAGCCTCTCATAGGCCCCTTTACACTGTGTGATTTTGGGCTGTCTGACACACTGACAAAAGCTCTCACCCTCTTTCACCTTCTCTGCTTTTATTACCAGACTAACTGTGAGTGAAAGCATTACAACCCCCCAGCAGTCCTCTTGGCGTAACCCTTGGTGGAGGTTTTCTAGTCTAGATTTGACACATGTTAATTGAAGTGTGGTTGTTTAGTCATAGTTAAGTGTCTGACTCTGGTGTGCCTGCTCAAATGACATTTGTCAGATTGTCTGTCTGGTAGGATTTTCACCCATTTTTCTTTGCTCATAGAGAGAAAAGGACCAGAAATTTGTGCCTTACGTTGGGTCACCATGGTGAGTTCCCTCTGATTATGAATGACTTTTTGACTGATTGAATTCCCGCCTCTCACTCTGCTAGGAAACTCAAATTTCCTCTGTTTAATGCATTTTCCCTCTTGTTTTCCTCTGTAGTGGTGGAAGAATGACTTCATTGGTTGGAATCGGGATGATTTTTGTGGTATTAAATCTGTGTCTGTTCCCACTGAACTAATGTGGAAGCCAGATGTCACTATTGAGGAGATGTAAGTTTTAATGAATTTGCCACAACAGTAATGATGATAGAGCATCATGTCACTGTTTAGAAATGTTATTAATCACATTTTTGTATTGACTGTATTAATTACATATATGTATTGGTTTTGTTTTTAATGTGCAGTGATTTCTAAAAGTCTGAAATGCAGGACCCTCATTAAAGCTAATCAATATTAAACCAATCACATGCAACAAATGTCCCCAGCATTGCACACTTTCAGTTATGTTGTATAAGATAACAGTACACAGTAAAGGAATTCAGTTTAAAGCATGTGTGTGTGTATTCTCATGCAGGACAGAGAAGGACAAGGCCCCTCCAGCCCCTTATCTTGCAATTTACAATAGCGGTTACGTCGAACTTGCAAACGACCAGGTGATCGTCAGCACCTGCAGGATGCACGTTTACAAATTCCCCTTCGACACTCAGCACTGCAACCTCACCTTCAAGTCTGTCATACACTCCAGTGAGCCTGAAACCTGTGTCTTTAAAAAGTTTTGGAAGTGCCTGCAAGACGTTCACGTGTTCTCATGTCTGTTTGGGTTTGAAAGTATAGTATATATGTGCTTTCATTTCTTTTACAGTTTATTGTCATACAAGCACCTGATTCTACCCGATGTCATACGTTTTTCTTTGTTAACCTGCTAAAAAGCCTAACTGTTTTTTTTTCTCCCACTTCAGTTGAGGAAATCAAGATTGTCCAACACACCAACTCTTCAGAGGCCACAGAGGACTCCCGCGAGGTGATGCAGACCCAGTTTGAGTGGCTGTTTGTCAACATGACAGTCACCAACAAAATTGTCAAATATTATAACATAAACCAAAGCGTAGTCATTTACACTGTGAGTATTTCTGGATATCTGATGCGATGTGAGTCTTTACATTCTCTGGTGTCCTGTTGTTGGGGCGAGGAGGCGTATAGGTCAGCTACCTGAAAAGTAAATGTAATTTCACAGGTCAACATGAAGAGGAGGTCAGCCCTCTACATCGTCAACTTTATACTACCTGTTCTGTTCTTCTTGGTTCTGGACTTGGCCTCCTTCTTGATCTCAGACAGCGGAGGTGAGAAGCTGAGCTTCAAGGTCACTGTGCTGCTCGCTGTCACTGTGATGCAGCTTATTCTGAATGAAATCCTGCCTGCCTCGTCAAACAGGATCCCACTTATAGGTGAGGAAGCTCAGAGTCTTGTCTTTATTGGACTGTACTTCATATGAGTAGTAACACCACATATACTGACTCACTGTGTAGTTATTTATCTGCATTAATGAAGCTGACGTCTTCCTTCAGCGGTCTACTGCATTGGGATTTTTACTCTGATGATGCTCAGCCTCTTGGAGACGATTTTGGTGATGTACCTGATAGAGAAGGACTCCGCATCCCAAGACAGCGAGACAGACAGAGGCCGAACCCTGAGTGAGGACTATAGGGACAAACGGGGGGGTGAGATTCACTACAACATATAGGGAAAAAAATGTATGATTTCAAAGGACAAAGTCAAACATCTTGTCAACCTGTGATGCAGCACGGAAGTCACTTTTCTTTGTATTGCAATGGCCACCCTTACTTTTTGAATTCTCTGACACAGATGCCTGTAAAAATGGTTCATTGTGTTATTGGGAATGTGTACTAATCATGTTTTGTGTCTAATGTATCTTTTCAGAGGTTAATAAATCGATTCAAGGTTGTGATGTGTCTCCTGGTAAAATGCCATCTGAACTGCTGCCGGTGGAAAAAGAGGTCAGAATTAAAAATGTAATTTTAACTTTTTATTTTATTGGTTTATTTCTTTGAGCACTACGAATGAAACTCTAATCACCCCTATGTAATTAAACTACTTTTCAGGATAGCAGCAGCCAACTGATGGAGGAGGCCCACGCTTCAGAAAAGTTCTCAGATGATCTGAGGGAGGTGCTGAAAACGGTGACTCTGCTCCTCAACAGCAGGAAGGAAGAGGAGAATCCCGGCGCCTGGACCAGAAAAACTAAAACCATCAACAAAGTTTTTGTGATTTTCTACATGACAGCTGCCAGTCTGTTTTTACTCTGTATGTTCTTCAGTTGGAGCAAGGATGAATAGTGCTAAATAATGAAACATACATGACCCCACAGATCAATAGCCAAGATGTAATTGGCTGTGCAGGTCAACTACACATATCTGTTGCATGTTTCACATTGTGTGACTTATGTCTCTGCTATGTAATAAGCACAGTCCTTAAGGAATCCATCAATACAAATATTTCCTAAAAACAAAGCATGCAGGTGTAAGCAAAAATTGTATGTTGCCCGACATAAATATATATTCTCACTATCTAATATGTAAAAGACATTTAAAAAAAAAAATAAAGCTTGTTCTTGTGGCTTCCTGCACAAAACCTTTCTAATCTTTTGGAAATTATTGTCTTTTCTGTTTTGTTTTTAAGCCTTTTTTTGCCCTTTCATTATATAAAGCAAGATGTGTTGCTTTTTGAATTAAATTATTTTTTAAAAATTATTTCCCATTAGCAAAATTTAAAAGAAAAAAAGTCAAATAGTAAAATTCCCAGCCAATGTAGCAAAATAAATCTGGTCTGTATTTGGGCTACATGCTTGTGTTTCTTCTTATTTTAGTTAAATCTTATTTTAGCTCAATTGTTTTACATTTTTTATTCATTTATTCACATGATTAAATTACTCCTTATCTCTGGCTGTGTCCCTGCTGTCAGTTGTATTTTGTGCAACACACTGTGCTGTGATTAGTTTTTTAAGTGTATAGTATAGTTTCCTCCGGTGCTGCAGGGGGCGCTCTTCAACGTCAACGTCTTCAACGGCAGCACGCTGTCGTTCAATCAGTGACGTGGAATTCCATTGATGCAGTCACAGCTGCCGAAAAAGCACAGACTCACCAACATTTCAGAGCTGCTCCACTAACTTTCTTTATTTTTAGAAGCTGGACCGCTCGTTTTCTTTCCGTCGGTTGTCACATCCGAGCTCGGTTTTGTCGCAGCTTTTATAACAGGTGAGCAGAGCGTGTAAAAACATTAACGTTACAGGGGTTTTTCCTGGTGTTAAAGTCAGTGTCAGTGTTTATTTCTCACGTGAACGCTGCTGTGTGTTTTCTCACAGACTCCAGAATGAGTAAAAACAGCAAAGTGTTGAACCTGAAGGATAAAATCAGCGGGAATGAAGTGGACCTGAGCCTGTGTAACCTCACGGAGGTGCCAGTCAGAGAGCTGGTAAGTTACTCACCGTGTCTGTGTCTCTGTGTTGTCAAAATGTTGTGAAATTACACATAAATGACATCAAATCAGTGTACTGTAACTTTAAACTCAAGGCTCTTCCTCTTTTGGTTTCGGCTGATTAGATGTTAGCATGCCTCTCTCTCTAAAGGCTTATTATATATACAATTACACAGTGGTGAAAAGTAACTAAGTACATTTTCGCTTAAGTACGGATTCTCAGAACTTGTGTTTTACTTGAATATTTCCATTTTGTGCTACTTTAGACTTTAACTCCACCATATTTCAGAGGGAAATGATGCACGTTTTATTCCTCTGACACCTGGAGCTAATAGTTAGCTTGATATTACGTGCTCATCTTATAAATCATTATGGATTAAAGGGCTTGCATATATACCCACACAGACGTTTTCAGTGGTTGCGGTTCATTAGACTCAGGTTAGAGTTATGTAAGTAACTTCCCAGGACCTTTAATGGCTCCATAACGTACTGTTCGTCTGCTAAGTTATGCCATTCTGCAAAATCAGTTCTTTTACGTTGGATACTTTTAAGTACATTTCGCTGGTTATGTACTTGTACTCAAGTACAATTTTGAATGCATTACTTAAGTAAAATGATCTGTGTACTTCTTCCACCACTGCTGCACTTACAGCATACTCTATATAAAACTTACTCATGCTGTAATTTATCTCAACAGGCTTTATTCCCCAAAGCAACTGTTGTGGACTTGTCTTGCAACAACATTACCTCCCTTCCTGTGAGTATGAACACAGTCACACTGTACTGAACTAAAATGCACTCTTTTACCCCTTAAATATGTGCTTCCTAACCTTTTTGGCTTGTGACACCTATAAATGAAGCAATGTGTGTTTGCAATTTGTCGTCACGTTATGGCCTTGAGACAGATATTGAGTTAGGAGCAGTTCAAACTTCTCTGATTGTTTAGTTTTAGGGACGAAGAAGATAATGTATCAACTCATGAGGTGAGAGAGTGCTGGCCTTTTCTACAATCATGGAATAATTAATGTGCTAATTCTTGCTCTCAGCAGTAATAAAGGGATTTTTTAAATGCTTAAACTGTAGTTGTTGCTGCTTGTTTTGTCATAGCCTGACTCTTAATGTCCCAGTAAAAAGAAAATTAAGGGATTTTTAGAAAGAGGCTGTTTTTGTCTCTCTGAATTTTTCATCATGTTGCCTCAGGATGACTTTATATAAAAAAGATTAATCTGAGTTTAAGTTTATTTTAAGACACTTTTAAGTCTTTCACATCTTCCAGCAAAGTCTGGGAGCCCCTTAATCTACTGTTTTCCTGTTTCTACCTGTTTACAGGTTATTTCAGTTTATTGTTAATTCTGCCATCATTAAACTCCTCTGCACATTTTCGAACATTTCCTCTGTGGTGAACAAACAGAAAATATTAAGATTGATGGTCTTTTCTCTTTGGCTTGGTTTCTGTCTGTGCAGCCAGAGTTCTGCACCCTGACCCACCTTGTGAAGGTGGACCTGAGTAAGAACCAGCTGACCTGTCTGCCAGATGACCTTGGGAACCTGGTCAACCTCCAACATCTGGATCTGTACAACAACAAGCTGACTGAGCTGCCCGTCAGCTTCTCTCAGCTCAGGGTGGGTACTGGTAACATAAAGCTGAAATGTGTTGTGTAGCAGTGTGTGCAACGTCAAGACTGACACTGTCCAGCTCCTGTTAAGAGCTAGAAAATGAAGCTGTTCTGGTAGAGAGTCCTTGAAACACAAACTTCGATGCAGTGTATACTGTGTGTTATGGAAAAATGGTACCAGCCGCCAGCCTGTTGAGCTCTCATTATGTTACCAATGTCACAAAACTTATTTTTTTATTCCCCATTTAATACTATAACACATAATTATTCTGACTAAAGTTAGAGCAAGCAGTATGTTTTGTAAATATCACACGTTACACCTATTTAAAAAAATATTATCCTGGGATTGCAGACACCCTGGGGCTCATTCAGGTCAGCAGTATGGGAACACTTTGGTCCCCCAAGTGGTTTTGGATCCGTGGCTCAAAAAACTAACCGTGAATATGGAGAATTGTTACACCCCTATTGTAAAGTTCCCAGGACTGTCACCTGTTGTTGAGTGGCAAAGCTTCTGTTTTATTAGAGTTCTGCCACCAGATTTTTAAAACTGGAAACCACAGGAGTTTGTAAAAACTTTATTTAGACAGTTTGTGTATGAAAAGGGGCAAACCAAGAGGAAGTTTATGAATAAGAAAGACTGATGTAGTTTTCTTAAAGGAATAGATTAACATTTCATCATTTCATTCTTGCTGAGAGTTGGATGAGAAGATTGATACCACTTTCATGTCTGTGCAGTAAATATGAAGCTGCAGCCTAAGTGTATGTCAGACTATTACTACTGTAACTTTAATGGTAAATACTTGGTGCTACACTTGGACCAGTGCAGACCTTTGCCGATATATTTTATTTCTCTGCGCATGTGAGTCGTAAGAAGTCAAATGTCATGTCCTTACTTCACATGATGTGGCCTCTCTGGCTTTGTTTTGATGTCTGACACAGTTTATTTAACTTTCCTTGTGTGTGTTTTTGTACTCAGAGTCTGAAGTGGTTGGATCTGAAGGATAACCCGCTGGAGTCCGGCCTCGCCAAGGCAGCAGGAGACTGTCTGGATGAGAAGCAGTGCAAACAGTGTGCCTCCAAGGTGACTGAGAAATAGACCAGTTTACACAGAGTACTTAAATGCAAGTATCCAAAACTAAAGGTCTGTTGTTGTTTGTTTTTTTTTTCAGGTTCTACAGCACATGAGAGCCATTCAGGACGAGGTTGATCGAGCACGAGAGAAGCGTCTTTTGAGGGAAAAAGGTGGGTGTCAGGAAATCTTTTCATTTGAGCTTGGAAACTGTTTCCGGGAGAGTTTAGGGAGTGGACCAGGTGACCACATGTGACCATAATCTGCATTTTTCTTCATCCGTCAATCAGAGCTGGAGAGGAAGAGGGAGGCAAAGCAGAGGGAGCGAGAGGCAAGAGAGAAAGAGGCTCGTAAACGGGAGAAGGCGGAGGAAAAGGAGAAGAGGAGGAAAGAGTACAATGCTCAGATGGCGGCCTTAGCTGCACAGGAACAGCAGAAGAAGAAGAGCGAGGAGAAGAAGAAAAAGAATGGACAGGCAGCAGGTGGGAGTAAAGGTCTGAATGATTTGTTTTAATTACCATTATTAGCATATTATTTAACTTAAAGAATAAACACTAAGTGATTTGCAGGCTAGTGTCAAAATTAAACACATTGTACCCATCTTCTCCAGTATACTATGCTATATTCACCACATTTTGGTAGTAAATACTGTATTTCTTGTTCTCAAAAGATGATGGTAAAGCTGTTTAGTATAACAGTTTGTTTCTGAGGATTCATGGGTCATATGACTAATAAGAGGATTATATATATAAGGATAGAAACAACCTCAGCACCACCTTAATTAAGACAAAATAGACAGGAACATTTGGTGAATAAAATGTGGTTTATCTGAGAAGATTTATGCTGCATGTTTCTAATGATGAACTGGAATATTCTCCATGTTAACACAACACGTGGCATTTTTGCCTTTATTTGATAGTTAACAGTCAGAGAATAAGGGCAGAAAGAGAGAGGAGGGCTATGACATGCAGCACATGTCCCCCAGCTGGGAACTAAACTGTGGACATTGTAGTTCCACTGGACGCCCTGGCTTTCCAGAGAGTTTTCAGTCACGCTGACTTGTCTCAGGCCAATTTTTCCAAAATACACACAACTTGTGGTTGGAATATTTCTAGCAAAAAATATTGGCACACATGTCCATGGATTTACTCAGTGTTAGAATGTTAATAGACTTTCTAATTGATTTACCTGAGGCAGAAAGTTTTAATATTCCCAGGACCCACTTTGTGTTCTTGATTAGCATAGTTTATTTGTTGGTATTATGCTGAAACAAGTACAGATCTTTGAGAGTGTGTTTGGGGTAAATTTTTTTTGGGTTGTTCTAATGTCATCCACGCGTTTCATCTCAGCAGATAAAAAGGTCGCAGTGGAATCGGCACGGAAACCTCGACGTTCTCTCATTGGTCTGCTGTTCAAGCTCCTCCTCCTACTGCTGCTGGGATTAGTTGGAGTTGCCGCCGCCTGCCGACTGACCGACCTGCAGAAGGAGGCCATGTGCGTGCCAGTCAATGTCGCCGTGGACGACGGCCTATCCTGGGCCAGGGAGCAGGAGGGTGTGGTGAGACAACTGGTGCAAAACCTGTCATCTGCTGCGAAGGAGTTTCTCGAATCCACACAAACGTCTAAGAACTAAATACTTACCTGAGCTGCAGGTTTTCCACTCTCACCTGTGAAACCTGGGATTTTTTTTTAATATGCTGAAATCATGATTCTCATTAAGATGGGCAACGCTGCACCCCCTCACCCTGTTTGTGGTGCTGGGAGATGAAGAGTCTGTACAGAAAGACCAAGGGGGACGGACGAATGTGTTA
This sequence comes from Lates japonicus, assembly GCA_033238685.1. Classification (NCBI taxonomy): domain Eukaryota; kingdom Metazoa; phylum Chordata; class Actinopteri; family Centropomidae; genus Lates; species Lates japonicus. The sequence goes on along the minus strand of BRZM01000463.1, from coordinate 7,303 downwards.
AACTCAGCTTAAATTCCTATGGAATTGTTGTTGCTCTTGTCTCCTCTTTGTAATACAGCCTGTTTTTAAAAAATAGTCATCATCTTAAAATAACTCCCTCTCCACCATGTTTTGCACATTAACCAGCACCAGGGGTTGGTTTGTGTTTCAGTGCATGATTTGGAGCGCGGGCTGTATTTGAGAGATGTTCAGTGAAATGTCAGGTGGCCCTGTCTGTGCTGCACTGGAGTGTCAAGTCACATGTTAGCTGCCAGTCAGAGTTGTGCATCAGCCAATCAGTGTCAGTCGTGGCAGTCTGAGCATGTGCAGTGAAGGCTGTGTGAATGTAGAGCTCACTCGTCTTTGCCCTCCACCATCTTTATAGTCTTACATCAGTTAAAGCTGATAAATGTCACAGCTAATACAGAACGTCTGCTGTGTAAACTAAAGCCCAACAGATAAATTGGTGGATTTTATCTTATCATGGATATATCAGGCGTATATGTTGGCAGAACGCGCGCACATGCCAAAGATATGTTTGAGGTAATACAGAAACTGTGTTGTCATTTGTCCACCAGAGAGCGAAATGTCCTGCTTAGTAAATATTGTATCTTGATCACAATTCTTAAAAGGTGCTACATATAAGTTTTTGCTATCGTTGTAATAGCCAGTGTTAGCATTTTCAGTTGCTTACTTAACAACCTAGAAGAAATATGAGAGTTCAGCATCAAAACTTAATTCTTTTACTCACTAAGAGCTATCCTCAGCTGTGGAAAAAAATGCCAATGTTAACTCTTGTTTTCTGTCACTTCTTTGCCACTCCTGAAGTTAGCATGCTAACAAGCTAACCGCTTTTTGATAGTGAGTCATTGTAGCGTCCAGTCTGCCCTCAGTCCAACATGAGAATATGATGAAGTAATGCTGCCCATATTCTAACATCTTGTCTTGTAAACACAATGATGGTTGAAGCTTTTGATAAGTAAGCAGCTGTTAATGCTATTGTTCTCTATGTAGTGATAGAAAAAACTACCATATAGCACCTTTAATAACCAAATTTAAGGGGTACCTATAGAAAATGCAGACATTTTTGCATGAAAATTACTGTAATGATTAGTCAGTTGCCAAACAGTTCCCGATTATTTTTCAGCAACAGTTTCAGCTCTAGTTTTTCTTTCTTTCTTTATCAGCCAGTATCATCAGTTTTTTTTTCAGAAAGTCTCAAACATTGATAATCTGTATTGGTCTTTAAAATCTGGTATCAGTCAGGCTCTAAATGCTCAAAAATGACCAGACCAAAGCTTTAGCATGTATTAGCCCTTTTGCTAAAATCCTGTCTACATCACAGATAACCATTTTGCAAATCATACTTTGAACTTATTTTTCCTACTGTCACTAGTCTCCATTCAGATCCATGCAGCCTGAAAAGTAATTAGCAGACTCTTGAAACTACTCACTGTAGTTGTTCAATCCATCACAGTGAACATGAAGCTTTCATTAATTTGTTAGATTTGCATTTAAACTGCATTACCAGTAAACAATAATGGAACTTTGACCAAAATCACTGGAGACTTGATGTTCACTGTGATGGACTGACTGATTAATCTTTCAGACTGCACAGACAAAAAAGAAACCAGTGGCTGCATAGAGGGTTGGAGAAATACAGAAACACAACTGATTTGCAGAAAAGGTTACGGGGATGTCACTTGTAAAAACTAGTGGTATGGTCTTTTTTAAGCGGGCAGCATTTAACGTCACATCATCTGTTGAGTAAGGACCGAGTGTTTCTATTAAACTAGAGGTCCAGAGTTTGAAATGCATTTCTTCTTCTCATCTAGCAGATTTACTTTCCTGTTCTTTCAGTTTTTACTGGTGAGATTTTAAATGAAACATATTGGCTGCCTTTGCTGCACTGGTTCTTGTACGGCTTTGTCCATGCTCAAACATTGTCATTAAATGGCTATGCACTGCAAGAAATATCTGAATGTTGTGTTTTTGTAGCAGAATAATGATGCTGCCGTGAATACACTTTGCCCACTGGAAAATATCTCTCAACTAGAGTTAAGCTCTACATTTACTTTTCCTAAATAAAGTAAGTACTTAAAATTTACAAAATTATTATTTAAAATAATTTTTCTTGTGTACTCATTGCTTACGTAAATATGACAACTTTTAGTACTTTTCGATAGTCTGCTAGTGGCACATTTCAGTCAGTTAATCTTTGAGTTAAGTCCAAACCGTGGTTAGTAATGAGCTGATTTATTCTTTCTTACCAATTTTACTCCCCTAAAATCTTCTTAGTGGAGTTGAGGGTGCTGCAGTGTGTGACTAATAAAAAAATATTTTATATCATAAAATACATTTAATTGCCTGCTCATGCTGCCTTATGAAACCATGACAACAGGAAGGAAGACCATGACATCACTAGTCAGTTTAGTGGCTATTCTGAAGCTTTCGATCCAATCACATGACCTCCATCAGCAGATTAAGTTTCGCCCAGTGTTCATGGAATTATAGATGTTTAGATTACTTTTTTTTTTTTAGCCTCTACTGTTTCTGCAATTAAAAATGAGCTTTGATCCTCAGTAATGACAAAGATAACACTCTAATTTAAACTAGTTCTACAGAAATTTTCCTCTATCACACAAACATAGATGCCAAGATGTTTCAGTGTAAACAGACGTATCTGCAATATGGATAATATCCATTTCCTGATCAATTTTACAAACATTAATGTGAATGAGCTCATATGACAACTGAAATATGAGAACCTAAATTTGACGGAGAGCAGCTTGTGAAAGCAGGCAACCACAGTCACCATTAGCCTGTCAAAACTAATCAATCTAACAAATCTATTTCAATCTAGAAAATATCATATTAAAATGACATTTGTGCTTTTCACAATAATGGATCTAACAGCTCTGTGAGGCTGCACTTGGACACAACTGATCTTTTGTGTTGGACAAATTACAGCGTTGACCTGATGGTGGCGATACAACAGCAAAGTGAAAGTAAAATTTCAGGATTATACGTCTGATAGTTGTTGACATATTTTACTGAAAGAAATTAAAAATGTCAACCTCATGGTGGCGCTAGATGAAAAGTCAGGGGATTACCAAAGTCATCAAGATTTATCGTCTAAAGATCACAAATGTCGCTACAAAATTTAATGACAATCCATTTGACATTTGTTGAGATATTTCAGTCTGGACGATAGTGTTGCACCTGCCAATCAACTGACTCTACCATCTACAGAGCCACGCTGCTAGCATGGCTAACAATTAGAACTGCTATGTAAATTCCTGCAAAGTGTTAATACGCTAACGTGACTTAAAATCATGCTGTCTTAATGTTCTTATCTTAGACTAATGTTCAATTTTAGCACGAGATATTTAACTAAATAAAAATGCAGACTGTTAAAATATGAAAAGGAGGTAGATTTTTCCTGCAGTCTTCCTTTCAACACACTGAGGTCTGAGTGGCTTTTGACAAGTGGAGTATTATCTAACATATGAACGCAGCGTTCAATCTCAGCCTGGCCTTCCGCTTCTGAATGAGAAAATGATGAGGAACGCAGCAGACTAATGCTGCAATTAGGAGGAATATGAGACAAGCATGTTTGCTATAATGTACAAGAGATGTGTTTCACTCGGATTACCGCCAGAAGATGGACATGGTATTCTTTCCTGCGTGATTTATGTTTTGCTCAGGGTCAATTTCTGCACTTACATTTTAAAGACAACATTTTTAAAGCCTGATTTTAACACATGCAGAATTTGTCTAATTATTTCTTAAAACTGTTTGCAGACAGAATCATGAGGTGTTGTGTCGTACAGTCATGAATAGCTTGTAAAGGTTGTGTGAGGACTCAACTGGAAATATAATTAACCACTTCCACCAGAAACCATCAAATATCAAAAACCACCAGATAGATGTTTCTATTCATCATTCGTTTTTCATCCCTCTCTCTCTCTCTCTCTCAGCATCAGAGACCACCACAAATGCTTCAGAGAAAAGCAGCTGGTCTGGACATTAAGAAAATCATTGATGTTTAAAAACTGGATTTTAAATGCACATAATAATAAAAGGCTTTTATCATACTTTTCCCATTAAAACTGTCCATGGGGAATTTGATGAAACTTTGTGGGTGTAGAGTAAGTGGAAGAAAAAGCTTTCCCTCTTCTTGTTTTCAAATAACCTGTGGAGAATGATCTGCTTCACAGGCTCAAGTCTTTAGGATGTGTGTGTACAGTACGTTACTTCAGTTTGAAACCAGCTCCTGTCTGTTGCCGCAGGTCTGTCGGTAGTCCCGCTCCTTTACGAAGGTCGTGTTGTCCAGCAGCCTCGCCCGAACCGACTCGTCCACCGTCAGCTCAAGGGTCACCTCTTTGAACACCTTACACACCGACACCTGCGGCAGACACGAGGACGACGGTTAGATCTTCTTAACAAAGCTTTCACATTAGTTTAAGGCTTCTCACGCAATGAGAACACGTCTCGTCTTCTTACCTCCTGAAAGTGGAGTTTCTTGAACATGCAGATGCTGACCTCGTTGTCCAGCCCGATTTTCGCTTGAAACTTTTTGATCCCGAGTTTGGTGACTCCTGGTGGAAGACATCACACTGATCACCACATTGACTAAATGTTTGGTGGCTGCAGTCTGAAGTGATTTAAAACCCACACCCACTATGTGTGGACATTTTATGTGTTGGTGCAGGTTATGTGTAGCTTTCTGCCACAGTGTCATGTTTTACACTAACACGGTTTAACTGTTAGATAATTAGATTAGCTAACGTTTTGATTACTCCATCAGTAGCAAGTGATGTATCCATCCCATCGTTTTCAGCTGACGCAGCAGCTGCAGTCGGGACTATTAGGAGCAGTTAAAGGACCAAATGGAATATGTGTATTATTCCTAATTATGTGTATAATCACCTGCAAAGTCAGTTTAGAATGAGCTCTTTACATCTACATAGGGAGCGGGTCCTCTTCCACAGAGCCTGCCATGTTTCTACAGTAGCCCAGAGCTGACAAACCAAATACTGTAGCTCTACAGAGGGCCTTAGACATTTTTACGTCAGCTGACAGCCACTGGGGATTCTCCCACAACCGTTGGTTGTTGGTAGAAATCTGCAACCTCACTGCTCGATATCACTAAATCCCACACATTGGTCCTTTACCTTTTCTTGACAATCAAAGAAATATGAAAAATTAAGAGCTGTTATTCAATAAATCAAGTTACAATGAGCTGTGCATCTGCATCAGTCTAATCCACTGTTGTCACCATTAATGTGGCAGCTTTTCTTTGCTGTTTTTTCTGGCTCTAGCACAGGTTGGAAAACAGTTCAACATGAACACAAAGTCCACACAGTGGCTTTAACCTTCTGTCTCCCTGCTGTAAGTGACGCATTTATGTTTAATTTAAATTGTTAATGAGCATAAAGAAATCTTCTTCTGGTATAAGCTGCTCACCGTAGCTCATCATCATGTGTGTCACCTCCTTCCCGATGCCCCGCCCTCTGTAACTGGGCTCTGGTAAAACCAAGAAACTTAGTAAGTATCAGACACATGTGGGAAATGGTTGATGTGTAAAAACCAAAGCACAGGCTGAGTGGTGTGTGTGTGTGTGTGTGTGTGTGTTACGTCTTTGCTTTTGAATCATTTTCGGGACAAACACACTGGGCTTCACCTGCTATCATGATCTCCAGCTCAGCCAAGGAGGGGTCTGTGGAGTCGGTCAGGAAGATGTTGACATCTCCCACCATGCACTGCTCCTCCTCCACACTGGGATCCGCCCACCGCTGCTTGTCCAGGATGATGAACGTGCACTCTGGGAAATATAAATCAAATAAAACAGCTTTTCTTGAAGTAAAAGTTGAAAAGTCTAGTCGTGCATGACCTCAGGATGTGTCAGCGAGCGGCTGTCAGTGTTAGTATTTGTGTGCACGTCGCAGGCAGATGACCCCTTACTGTCATTATCCTCCCTCCAGCTCCTCTGCATGTCGTACTCCTGCTCCAGGGTCAGTGGCTCGGAGGCGGTCAGCTGCTGCAGCTCAGGAGACTTCATCCACGCGTGATACCTGACAAGTGAAAACAGGTGGATAAGAGACAGGAGCTGCAGGTTTCCACAAGTTAAACTTAATACTTCTTACCTTCTGATCTGCCACATAAACAGATGATTATTACACCACAAAGAAACAAAACAAAAAACAAAAACAAACATGCCAAAGCAAACATCTACCTGTTATCACATTAAGATCTTTTAAAAATCTTGTTTCAGATTTGTGAAAACTCATTCTCATGTGAAATCTGTCCTCAGCAAAAAGATTTAATCATGAAGACAGAAAACAATTAACTTGGACAAGAAGTGCGGAGATGAATGGAGATGAACGCATCTACATCTTCATGAACAACTGGGCAAACTCACTCTGCTGAAGAGGATGGTGTGATAAGACTGAACAGCCACTAAACAGACCTTGTGTTGAGATTATTCATTTTATATTTTAGTTTGAAGTATTGGTAAAAGTCTTGGTAGTGGTGGTGAAGTGTTATTTTATTGTCTCTCAAATCAAAAGAAAAACCATCAGCCATACTGAAATCAAACACCCTGATAACAAGAAGACATCAGCAGAGGAACAAATGAAAGAAGAATAAGTGACACAGACTGAATGAATGACTGAAGATAGCAGAGTGATCAGCTGTTAGTGTTACCTGGGCACGTGGTCTGCATTGTAAGGAACCAACACGACTCTGTGTCCCTCCAGTAACGTGTTCTCGTTTATCTTCATGGTGTCGACACAGATATGAACCACAGAGTATGACTGATAATAACTTTAACACACATTCACACGCTGATGTCCATGATGCCAGCTCAGGACTTCCTCATTCACACTCGCTGGTTCAAACCGCAGCTGCACTCACTGACATAAAGGCAGAAGTCGCCACCTGCTGGACAAAATGTATTTTTCTCCATGTGTATTCTCAGTTTGTTATTTAATGCTTCCCGCAAATTGTTATTGGTGCTTATTTCATACACAGGTGCATTTAATCAAATACTGTTCTTAAGTACAATTATTCCGTAGTTTGTACATTACTTGAGTATTTCTAATTTATGCAGTTTTACACTGGTGCTCTACTACATTTCAGAGGGAAAGACAAAAGTATTATTGCATAAACATATTATTGTATAAAGCACATTTTGCATATGCTCTGTATCTAAAATGAAGCAAACTCATACACAAAGATTCAGAATTGTTGAGGGAGAGAATGATTTTTGAATGAATTTTTGTTCCTGTTGTAAAATCCCCAAATTCCTGATTCAGTTTTT